>JAJHSJ010000678.1:0-35608 GCA_021015155.1 Magnolia officinalis | reverse complement strand
CCCGTCCCACCTTTTTGGAAAAAAAAAAAAAGAAGAAGAAGTCAAGCCGATGTTCAACTTGATCAATTTATATCCATATATCGATTTATATCAAGTTGAACATCGACTTCCAGGTTTTTTTTTTTAAGAATTTATATCCATGTTTTCTGTTCAGTAATCTGCGAGCTGATAGCTGTGTTGACTATGGTATAGTCAGCAAGTGTAAAGTTCTGTGTAACGAGGACACTTATTCTTCCCTATGTCGTGTCTGATACCAGTGGTGCATGGACACTAGTTTCAGGGTACATGTTGACTCAGCTATTAGGAAAAGAATATTTCAATTATTTATTATATCGGTTGTTTGTTTTGTGGACTGCAAAATTTTTGTTTGATATGAATTGCAAGTGGGTTGTGCCACCTGTGTGGGGTTCATAATGTGTAGCATTTGAACTTTGGGTGTCTTCAATCTGCCATAGGTAATTTGTAATATTTTCTAGACATTTTAAATATAAGCCTGTTTTCATGGAGATGAAGGATGATAAGATAAAAAGTATTTATGGTCAGGTGTATACAAATGTTTTATTAGGGTGTGTTTGGTGGTTTGGCATTTGGTTGTATTTGAAGGGATTTCAGTTTGAAGGTGCATTTGGCAGTTGAATTTGGTGTATTTGGATTTTAATCTAATCTATCTAAACCCCCATTTTTGGAGGGTTTTTTGAAAATGCAGTCTTGAGGTGAGTCTCTTTTTGCAATGTGCTCTGTTCCAATCCTGGACTGCCATTGCCTTTTCCAACTCCTTTCTGCAAGTGTCAAATGTGTTATTGATTCTGGTAGCATTAGCATTAGCCTAATGATGGCATTAGCATTAGTATGGCTTTCTATTTATGTGGTGGAACTGATTATGCCAAAAGCTCGGTGGGTGTACATGTGTTGATCTCCTATTTTACCTGTGTGAATTTTAGGTGCATTCCTTTTGTAATTAATCTCATGTTGCTGTGAATGCAGATGGGGATTCCGATTCAAACTTCATCAAAATCAAGCCCAAGGAAAAAGGTAAATTTTGGAGCTGTACTTGTATGTTCTTACTCTGACAAATTTGGGCTTACAGTTCTTATGATCATTGCTAGTTTTACATGGGGCAGTTTTATTGTTGTTTTATATGTTGAACTATGTTCAGCCTGCATGAACTCTCCACATGCACCCATACACAGTTGTGGGACACCACGCTACAAATCAAAGATCTATTTGATTGTTATTGTACCTTTTCTCTTGATGTATCTACCTACTGACTGAAATTTCAAAACTGATGTGTTGTTCGTGATGGGAATTGGAAGAGTTTTGCTTAGATCCTGCATGAATTCTAGGTCAATCTTTCTTTTAGACCTTTCTTAGGCATTAGACCTATCTGCTAGTTGGATTTTGATTAACTCGAAGAGATCATTGTTTCCCTAGATAATATCCAAGATTATTGTCTTTCTTGGAAGGTTTAGAAGCCATATCATTGCCTTGGGTATGGCCACAAAGCAGGGCTGAACTCATGGTACCCACTTCCTATGATTTGTACTAATGCTCTAGGCTAGCCTAGTTATTTGTTGGGTTTTTAACTGAAGAAGCATGAATATATATATATATATATATATATATATATATATATATAAAGCAATTTGCAGATTGTGAAATAATATTATAGGCTGATTTTGATTGCAATAATTAAGTTGCAACATGATATTTTAGCTAGCACACTTCATTTTAGATTTACCAAATAATGTTTGCACCTTTTTCATCAATTTACCAAATAACAATTAGTGCAACCACTTCATGTTTACATGTGTCTCATTTTACATTTGGCTGATTTAGAAGTTTGACAAATTAGAGATTATTATTTTGTTTATTTATTTGCTGTTTCATTTTGTATTTCTTGACCAAGTCACCTCTAATATGTATGAACAATTCCTACAGGGTGTTGAAAGTGCCACTTTATTTTTATTTGTTATGAAAATATATTATCTCAAATACACAAATTTGTCCTTTAAAAAAAAAAAAGTTGAAATTGGGAATCTATGTGAAATTGGGTTGGCGCATTAGGGGGCCAGCTTCTAATTGAATTCCCATGATCTGCCTTGAATTCAACAAAGGGGTAGCTTTGATGCATTCAGATTCTAATTGTCAAACATCGTTTATTGATTTTTTTATTTTTTAAAATTTTTTTTGTTTGTTTAGGAAGAGTAGGACTTAAGCTGAAATTTGTGCAGGCTGCATTTAAATCACTTGTTGGTGTGGGTTATCAAACATTGCAGAGTTTACTTTTGGTCTTGCAATAAACTACATTCAGCGAAAGTCTTGTGGGAATTGGATATTATATACATACTCATATATTTTTATTGGGGATGCAGTCTTGCATTTTTTTTTTCCCTTTTTCTTCTTTTCTTCTTCTTCTTCTTCTTCTTCTTCGACTATTCGTATTAAATAAAGAATACAAGACTACAGAGAAATTGGATTATCCAATTTGTCAATAGTGGGTTGAACATGAGGAATCGAAGAATTATAGATCGATTTTCTTTCATGGCCCTTGGATTTAAGAGTTGAGTCATTTGTACAATCAAGTTAGTGGTTTGGTTTTCCATCTTTATATGAGGTTTACTCCCCAAAGGAAGTGCCCAAATCGATGTTGTTCCCGAGCTATCTCGAATTGGGTTTTTTTTTTTTTTTTTTAATTTTAATTTTTTATTATTTCACTGTATATTGGATTCATTGAGTCTGAGAGTCTGTGTGTGAGTATTGGTATGTCCTTATGAGATTGACTTTTTCCATTAGTCATTAGAGTTGGAACTCTGAATCTTGAATGGAAGTAATGGGTTGAACATGTCTGGGTGAATTATAATTTATAAATATCTGGAGTTTCATATTTGTAACTGGAATTTTCATTCAAGGTTTGGACATGACAACCCTTTCTTGCCCATTTCTCTATGTGAACCCAATGTCGCCCATAGGAATATCCACCAACTCAGTCATGTCCAGTCCCATTCCCAAAATGACCACACTCTCCACGTCTCCACAACAATACAACCAACATTCATTTAATAAATGTGACCACGGGGGGTAGAATGATGTGAATACCCATCTAAAGCCCGACACCACCTCCCTTAAAAACACAAATCGAGTCAATCACACTCCAGCAATCCTCCTTCCACACCTTCGAATCCGAGATGATCACTATACTCGTAGTGGCACCCACAACATTGAGCACCACCCCATTCCTTATCCTTGCCAGTCTGGATGGAATTTATCTTTGCCTTATCAACCGACTAAAGCTCTGTCAGTTCTTTTCCACCTTGACAACACTATTGGCACTATATCAGAGTTTCTAATATGCAATGTTTTTTCTATCAGTATTTGATTGCTGAAATTTCAATTCCAAGTACTTTTCTCCTATGATAATTGTTATGGCATTGACCAGTTCCGTTTTTTTTTTCTTTTCTGTGCAGGTGTTTAGATGTGCATTACGAAGAAGCCCATCTTCTTCACTGACAAACGACTGCATTACAGTAGTGGCCGAAGGGCTGCATCCATATTTTTACAATCATTTTGTTACTCTTATTTGGGGTGATAGTGGTTCCACCTATTTGTCTAATGCTGATTCTTGTGTTGATTCAGAATGGAATTCTTTTAGTATTGTAATGCAATTGTGTAGTAACAGGTTCAATCCTCAAGAACCTTCAAATATCATGCCCAGTACATCATGGGAGTTTCTAGTTAACAGCAAAGTCCACTTGAATTACTGCAAGCGCACCTCTATCACTAGGATTTCTTTTGCAACTGTGCTTGACTCTACAGAATCTACTTCCTCTGGTGCATGCAATCTCGATAACCTGATCCAGGATGCAGACAATCTGTTTCTGCAACTTCAACATACCAAGGTAACAACTCTAGGAACTATTTCAGATCACACCTCAAGAGAAGACCGTGAGGTGGATTTTACACTTGAACCTTCGGTGTGTGTCTATGTTCTTCATATGTTGTTGAAATTGATGCAGCGGGGCAATTATCCATTTATTTCTTTGGCTAAACTGATTTCTAGTTCATGTGGTTTTTCCTTTTACCCTTTTTTACTTTCTTGGCTCATGTGCTCGGTTCAGGCTTCAGTCATTTTAGCCCATTTCCCACTTCATGTACTTGTATGCTATATTACGTATATGCCCATGTTCCAAGCATTGGTTAAGCAACACATGCATCTTTCAACACTGGTATGATGCATAAAAGGAACGAATGGCTTACTCAACAGGTTGTATCATCTGATATATGTTTTCCAATTTGTATCAACAGGTTGTATTTTTTTTTTCCCTTCTGCTTTTCCTTGTGCCTCAATCTGTAAAGTTTCTGTACATTATGTAACCTTTCATTCTCAGGCCCCCTATAAATGAGGCTGGTTGTAAATGATTTTTTTTTTTTTTTTCTCATTTCATTTTGAAAACTGACAATTCATGGAAAAAAGCTGACACATTCCCTTCATGGGATTCTTCATATCAATTCATGGAAAAAAGCTGACATATTTGTTTCATAAACTGTGGCCCACCTGATGAGTGGAAAGGAGAAACATGTTACAATTTCTATTGATGATGGAACTCGACCGAACACATCATTGTCTGATTTAGCAAAGCTCAAACATGCATTTAAGGAGGGTGGATTTCAACAGATTGTTGAGGCCCGTGATTTCAACAGTCTGATTCAAGTAACCAATTTTCCACACACATTGCCAGAGTATCAAAGTTCTTCTCCAATTAGTTATTGAAGTTGACCCTTTTTTTTTCTCATTTTGTAATTTATTAGAAGATTGTGCTAAAAGTTGCACCATCTTTTTTCGTGTCTGACAGAGCTCACAGTCGTGGTGGAAGGCAATAAATTACAGGTATGGGCGATGTATTGCTAAGTATCGTGAATGTATCAATATCGCCAATATTTTTTACTGTGCAAATTCCAGTGTTTGATGGGATTCATCTGCTAGATTGTGAGCAATCAGAGTCATCACCCACATATAGGTAAATATAGAAGGACCACTTTTGTTTCTTCTCCAAAGAGATTTTTTCGTGATATTTTTGTAGTTGTATGATTACATATTTACAGTTAATAGATTAGCAAGAGGCCACAAAACCTTAACAGGTTTGGATCATGGTTTTACAGCAAAACAACAGGGAATTTCTTCTTAAGAATTTCTTAGTGATACAACAAACAAGAAAGGGGTTGAAATTTGATATCTCAGCCACTCAAATTAAGAGTTATTTAGTAGCATGGAGTATTTTACTCGATGTCAAAAGCTATGTCAAAGAAACCACGGAGAATGGTTATTGTGATGGGGATAATAACATCTGCAGCAGAATGCCTTATGATACCTTCTGAAGGTATTAAAAGGTACTCCTAAGTACTCATTGAAAATGATTCTTTTTGTATACAATATAACATGGGCCAAATAAGTTCATCTTGAACTCTCTCTCTCTCTCTCTCTCTCTCTCTCTCTCTCTCTCTCTCTTTTCTTTTTTTTTTTTTTTGTAATATCACAGACTTGGAGAAGAAATGAGGCCTGTAAAATTGACCCATCTCTAGCTGAACTGTCTGATTCATTTTTCACCAATATTGCCAACTATACATTGGAGCAGTGATGAACTAAGATCAGTTCATTGCTGTAGAATTATATAAAAAGGCCTCTTACATGGTAGACATGTAGATGATTAGAGTAGTCTTGGGTTAACTTGGAGAAAAAAGATTCGTAGATTTGGAAAACAGATTTTTTTTTTTTTTTTTTTTTCCATTCAAATTTCCTGATGCATCAAGACACCTATAATTCCAATACCCAATGAATAGATTGCATCCAGAAGTTTATAGACTAAAAGGATCAGATTGTTTGATCATAAGCCCATCAAATATGGGCGTTATCATGAATATAGCAGAGAGCTCACATACACCTGAGCTTTGGTGTACATAGGATCATTTTCTCAGATACTTTAGTTGAGCATTCTATAATATTTTAGAGAGTTCACATACACCTGAGCTTTGGTGTCATAAAAATATGGTTTTGGTTTGCTTGGGAGTCCAATTAGTGACCCAAGTTTCCAGACTTGGGAATCTTTGATTTTGTTTTACAAATGGGTTGCATTTCTCCACTGCTTTGTTACAATTAGCAAGAATTCTGCTACTTTATTCATTTATTTGACTATAAAGTATATTTTGCCTAGAAATATGAACTGTATTCATTTCTCTTTTATATGTTTCTACCATTTCATTTCTCTATTATTGCCATGCCAGAAGTGGCAATTTCTTGAGTCTAGAATGGAATGAAAGATCGGTTTTCAGTAAATTGTTCCCTAAATTCTTTTCTTATAGGAAGATCTGGAATTACCAATAGGCATGCAACATTTTCCTTTAGAAGGGCACATGTTTTCTAAGAGGCGTGTCTTGCTACCAAATAATTTGTTCCTTAAAGCTTACCAATGTCAAAGTTAGCCTTAAAGTGACTCTACTATTATAGCTGTGAACATAATGATTTGAAGGAGAAATGACATGCATGCTTTCTCACATGAGGTTGAGGGTTATCTTTGCAGTAGATGTGTGCATGACAGGGCTATTCATCAGTGGGTCTCACCATCAACATGGCCTTACCCTAAAAACAATTTGATCCACTCATTGGTTGGGCCATTTACATGTGTTGCATATGGACCATTGGTCGTGTTTTTCCTATATGTCCACTTTTCTCATACACTAAAAACAGGGGACTGATGCAATTGAGAATGTAATGGAGGATTTAACCAAAATTTTTGTTGGTTTGTTTTCTGTAGGGATTTATCCAGTAACTTGCTATATGGAGATATTCCGTTCTTGACATCTAGGCTCAAACAGCTTGCTATATGGAGATATTCTGGTAACTTACTATGTAGGACCTTGAAATGAAACCCACCTTTGTTCCTAAGTCTTTCAAGGCTATTACCATGTTATTCTTGGCAATCTCAAAATTTAGAGACACTATCAAACACCTGACACAGCAGAACATCCATCACTAAAGATAAATATCAATCAAAATGCATTAAGAATCATGCACTATTTACGACTACAAATATGAGAGCAGATAAGCAGTGGACTACCTCTCGTAGCAAGCAATAGCTGATTCCAAGTCCCCACGGTTTTTATATATAATAACCATGTTGCAATATGCTTCGGCATACATAGGCCTTTGTAGTGCAGCTTTCTCATAGCAGGTAAGAGCCAAATCATATTGCAGCATATCATAATAGACCACCCCAAGGTTGTAATATGCAGGCTAGATTTGAAACACAACACACCAAGAATTAACAAGGTTGCTGTGAAATATAAAATATATGAAGGCCATACCAATAAAACATGGGTAATATAAAATATATGAATTAACAAGGTCTTGACCCCATCTTTTCTTTCATTCTCCTACCTTTGGAGGGTGGCCTCCACACTCCACAGTATTTAGAAAGCACCAATCCATATTAGGCTATCTGCGTTTATTTTCATTCTCCTACCTTGGTGAGTTCACTCTTTCAATTTTCACTGTTGATTTCTTCCTTCTCCTGTCATTTCAAAATACAAAGGCACCCATTAGTGTTATAATATTGCCAACCCACCTCCATTATTTGAAATTCACCATATTCTCTCGATGTGTTGAAAACTTTGTTGAATGCTCCTTATGTTGAAACTGAGTGAGACATTAGAAGTTTGAAGTAGCTCCAGATGAATTGAATTACAAGGTTCTGATGATAAAAATGCAATTGCCAAACTAATTTTCAGTCTGTCCAGATAAAAATGCAATTGCCAAAGTAAGTTTCAGACGTTAGACGTTGAAACCTTCCTAAGGTCCACCGTGATGTTTATTTGAGATCCAACCTGTTCATAAGTTAATACAAACATTAAAGAAGGAAAACACAAATATCAGCTTGATCGAAAACTTTTGTGGCCCTTAGAATTTTTTAACGGTGGGTGTCACTTCTGTGGTGGGGTCCGCTCGAGATTTGGATCTGATTCATTCTTTGACTCATGCCCTAAAATGATCTCTCCAAATGAACGAACAGTGTGGATACAAAACATACATCATGGTGGGACCCATAGAACTAGGTGACGTCACTTCAGTAGCGACTCTCGCTACTCGACCTGTCAGTAGCTAATCCGCATCCTCTGATTGACGGTGACAATGCATCGGGTTGGATTGCACTACGTGTCGAGTTTGGGCCCAAACTCCTAGGCCTGGCCCATCAGTTGGGCTTGGGCCATGCCCTTGTATTTCAGGTTGGGCTTGTCTTGTTAATCAATGCTGGGCTCAGACGCAGTCCATCAACATCCAACACCCTTACTAATCAGGGCTGTTAATGGGAACGGCGTCATGCTGGGCTCAGGCAGACTTGGGTTTACCTTTTAAACTTGCAGGTTGGGCTCCACAAACTCGAATCGGACTTGGTTGGACCCTATATGATTCATACGAGTCAGAGCCTACTCAGCTGAGTCTCGACCTGACTCAAGATTGAACGGGTCAGTTTGAATCGTCGATGCTTTTAAGCATGTTGGGTCCGGCCTGATTTTTGGGCCTGAGAGAAGAAAAGCTGGGCCCATCTTGAATATAAACAATGTTATGTGTTAAGGCCCGGTTCTATCTTCAAATAAGCCCACTTATACCTGTGTTTCTAATCTTGTAAGCTGTTTTATCTTAACAGCCTGGAGCTATGGTACAACACTATATTGGTTCTACTAACAGGACATATGAAAAATGCTGAAATTGTTATAGATGCTTTCTCAATCTGGTACTTGAAACCCCATCTTCATCATACCCTTTGTTCCATGGTTTTTAACTGGGTGACTCAGAGGATGACTCATGGTTTCGAACTGGATCAAACTCGACTGAGTCTGAGTCGACTCAGATGAGTCAGAAATACATGCTTTTGTTTGTCAATTTCAAGATTATTATTACAAAAACTCATTCATTTCTTCACACAGCCTCAACATCAATGGGTGGGAAATGATGATAGCACTTGGTTTTATAACAAATGGTTGTATCTGATGAATAAGAAGACTAACCATGCATTTAAACTTTCATTTGTGTCTATCACAGGCTCTGTCAAAGGCACTGACCGTTGATCAGCTCTTTCATCTGAAGGAGCAGTTTACACTATTGGAGCCGAACAAAAATGGGTGCATCTCTCTAGAGAACATCAGGATGGTTAGTTTCTTTCTTTTAATATTCAGATTTGTTCTATGGATATTACTTTTGATGGTTGCAATGGTATCTTCCTCTGCTATTGATGTTTCCAACCATCATATTCTTAGCCAGGCCTCGTTGAAAAATGCAACTGATGCAATGAAAGAGTCCCGCATTCAGCTATGCTTCTCAGCCCATTGCAAGGAAACTTCCCAGGGAGGAATTTGGGCTCATTGCAAGAAAAGGGCCTACATCACACATAGTGGACATGTGATCATGGCCAGTGAGGTTGGTGTTGTAGACATTTACCAGAAGATGTGGCTAGGAAAGGAAGACATATGATCGGTCCAGAAGGGGACCTTACTGAAACAGTTCATGTGAAAGGCTAGGAAAGGAAGACATTTATAGTTTGTTTTGAAAACTTTAAATAGACCATTAATTGTTTTGTTGATATTGTGCTAATTGTTGTCTTGATGAATGTTAAATTATTGGGTAATTCAAATTTGTGTCATTCAAACATAGGTTTTTGATAGTTATGCAGCTAGAGATTTGATAGTTAGATTGATGGAGATTTGATTGTAGGACAGCAATTATAAGAAAGGATTAGTTAGAATCAACAGGAATTTGTGTGAAAGGATGAGTAAAGAATCAGTAGGAATATCTATTATCGGCGTTTTTGAAAGATTTTACCGGCGTTTCTCTTCGTCTTTGGCGCCGTTACTGGCACCTTCTACCGGCGTTTCTCACAAAAATTCGCTACTTCTTATAATATTTACCGGCGGTTTTATAGTTTTTAGCGGCGTTATTATCGCTTTTACCCGGCATTCTCAGAGCTCTTTACTGGCGTTTTAAAAGTTTTTACGGGCGCTTTTATTGTTTTATTGGCAGTCACTAGAAGCGCCGCTAAAGTATAGTAAGTGCCGCTAAAAATCGAGTATTGACGGCGGTCGTTAAAAACGCCCTAAAAAGAAGCGACCACCGGTAAAAAATACAGCGACGCCCCCCTTTAGTGGCACGTGCCCGACCGCTGCTAATTCTTTTACCGGCGGTTTTTTGGACTTTTAGGGGCGGTTTTGGCCGCTGGTAAAGGTCTTTTTTCTTGTAGTGATATTTAACTTCTATTTTCTCCTTCAACCAATTCTAGGCATTGGGCTCTACTACTAGTCAAGTATTCTACTGGCTGTGCTAAATGCTGCCACAGGTGCAATGGTGAAAAAAAAAAAGTAATCCCTAAAATGTCATGACCCATCTGAGCTACGATTGGGTACTTTGGTGTATTATATACTTCCACTAGCTCATGATATGGAAAGAGTCATGATCTAAACCATTTTGTAGGGCCTGCATAGCTAAATACATCTCCATGTCTAACTTTATTTGTTTTGTTTATTGGATGAAGCCCTCTTAAAGGGAAGAGATCCAAATCATCATCATCATTTTTATTTTTTATTTTTTTATTTTTTGAGTTAGCTTGTTAGTACACACCAATGTGAGTACACACACTCCATGTTAGCGACCCCGCTAGGGATCGATACCAAGACCTCAAGTGTTGAAACGAGGTTATCTCCAGTCAGTCTGCCAGTTGAGCTATAGATCTGGGTGTAAATCATCATCATCATAATCATTATTATATAACTCCACTAACATATCATTGGTTACTTTTAAATTCATACTAATGTCTCCTCCTAAAACAATCAAAATCAAGTATAGCATATTGGCTTTAATGACTATTTGACCATGAGAAATAATTTCCCCCCCCTTAATTTAGCCTCACTGTCGTAAAGTCGTCAGGAAATAATACTCTATTGGCATCATCTTTATGAAAGTTTTAATATAACAGCTATTGTGAAGATCAAGCAAGTGTTCCTCTAATATTTGTTGAATTTATCTTTGTTTAAAGCCTTTGATCTAATAAAAAAGTTTCCAGAAATGCACATTCTCTAAGCTTCAAATGAATTTTACGTATCTTCATAAAAATCTAACTTGAAGTAGGATATTTAGTCAATGATTGTGTGACATCATAAATAGCTTTAGACAAATGCAAATGATCTTGCATTTCCATATTTCTCTAAAGATAGTGAAAGTTTAATATCGAATATAATGTATTTTGAATTTTGTAGCCTTGGTTGTGGGATTTAACCATTCACGCATTTTATGTGTCACTTCACGTATTGCTTCCAATCCATCCTGAACAATTAGGTTCAGAATGTGATGTTTCAATGCACATGAAACAGCATTCTATTCATGAGAATGATCCTTTTGAAAGTTGCAACTTGGGTTGGGTCAACCCTAACATGATTGACCCAACCTTAGTTTGGGTTGGGTGGGTTTGGGTTGTCAAGATCTGCAGGTGGGGTTTGTGGCCTACCCGAGTTTTGGAAATGCCTGATTTGTGGTGTGTACATTCAACATTGCTGGGTACATCTTCAAAATTGATTGGACGGTGTATAAAAAAATTAGCAAACTAACACAATGTGGAAAGTTTTTACTGTTGGGTGTCTCCATCTGACTTGTTCCCTCTGGTACGGACAACATGTTTTTCGGAAGTTAAGGAGAGCATGAGTAGGTGCGCATGATAATCAGATTGGATTGAAAGTAGAAATAATGAAAAATACACCTATTAAAAAATTTTACGAATGAAATTACCTTAAATGCATGACTACTACTGTCTTCTTTGCTAAACCATGCACAAAGATGAAAGAAAGTCTACTAAAAATGTAAATTTTCAACCATGAGTACCCATGCATCTGGAAAGGAATAAAAGTCCTAAAATTTTGTAGAAGGGAGGTCCACCCCTTGCTGTCTGTACAACTTATTTTTAATAGTGCGAAGATGCTCTTGTAAGTGTTCTTAGAGCTGCTTGATTTCAAATGAATTGGACCGGATGAGTTTTGTCTCATATGACCCTATGTGGATCACTTCTTCTTCATAGTAGCCAACCTCGTCGGTTCCGTTAGGGCGATGATGGATGTGGCTCCCATTAAGGGATGGTTATGAGGTGTAGCTCCCAATTGTGGGAGGTTAGCTCAATTAGGGGGAGGTCTTGGAACTGTATCTGGTTAAGGGAAGGATGGTAGAACTAGCTCCCATTAGGGGGATAATGCTAGTAGTTGCGCTTGTTAGAGGGAGGATAAATTTGGAATTGGGTAGAAGGAAAACTAAATGATTGGAGTAGGAGATTAGGTAAGAACTAGAGAAAACCATGTTGGTTGACTAACTGGGATGCTCGATGATTGCACTAACGTATTTTGGGACAGGAATGTAGCCCCGTCCTAGAGAAATCGTGTCATCAATTCTTCTAACCTTTCGAGGTTGAGAGCCATGTCTACAATGGAAGGGGTTGCTATGAATTTATCAGTTGGATGTTAGGGTGATTTTAGAGTTGGGAGGGAAACAAGCACGTTCTTTTGAGGTACTATTGATCTATCTAAAGGATGACAACCCTAAGTGTAGGGCTACAATGTAGTTTTAACTCGGTGAGACCGAGATCGAATCCACATGAACTTATATTTGTGTGTTTTCTAGAATACTTTAGAATTAGAATCAAAACTAAAATTAAAAGTATGGAATTGGATTTTAAGAAGTAATGATTGAAACTTAAATAATTTTAAAAGAAAATCAATAGAGCAAAACAAGAAAGTGCCAATAATCTGTTTATAGCCATTGTTAATGTCTAATTCACATGATTCTATTAGATAACTCAACTGCAATCGAATTCCTATCCTATCCAGTTAGATAATAAAGCGGTTAATTCATCATTCACAAACTAAAATAGATTTAAACTTCAATTGATTTAGTTCCCATGTAAATCGCCAAAATATTGATCACATGGAATTTAATGCATTCATCGTTCCCTTAGTGTACGACAAATCAATGAATTTTACATATCAATCTCTTGCAAAATAGATAAGCAATCAATCTTAGATTGCTTAAGCATCCAAAGTGCCCGGAGTCGATAATGGATCAAAGTAAACTAAAATTGAAACTTTATTCAAACTAATATTAATGAATTGTTCAACATTCAAACCAATAACATGAATCATAGTAAACTAGAATGTTAAAAATCACTTCAAGTTTTACCTCATAGCCTTAACTAAGAGATTTAGCCAATCATAGACATGATTGAACTAAATTCTAAGAAAAATATGAAAAAAAAAAAAAAAACTTAGAATTGAAAAATTGGCAAAGAAGAACAGTTTCGTAGATGCTCCCCTACTCATTTCTCTCTTTCCAAAATCCTAAATCGTATTTAGAAGAGCCTAAAATATCCTTTAAAATAAGAAAAACCCACACCGACTTTGAACTCACTTTGAATTTACGCACTTTTGTTACGCTTCGGTCACACCGACAATCACCTTCGATCGCACCGAAGTCACACCGAGTCCAGCAGAATATTCCTTATGCTGCAGTTGAATTTCATTAAAATTTGTCTTAAGTCTGTCTCCTTTAGGTCACACCGAACCCTCCTTCTGTGGCAATGAACATCACTTCGGTCGTACCTAACTGTCGAACCGAATTACATTTGAAAATCATAGTTTTTTTGTTGGACTGTTATGTGCACATTCGGTCAGACTGAACCAAACTCGGGTGGGACCGAACAGTCTATTATTTCTGTTAATGAATTTTATGATTTTTTCAATCATTTTTCTCTCCTTTGCACCTAGTTTTCTTTGATATTTGGCACTTGAATTCTTCAATATTGACTTCCATAAACCCAATCCTTCACTTGGTCATTCTTTGAGCATTAAATCTTATCTTTAATCATTATTTTCATCTTAGATCTTTAAATCACATCGCATAGCAAAACACACATAATTATATCAAATAAGTACAATTATGCTTATAAACTAATGCACAATAAGAGGGAATATGCAATATTTCATACTCAACATACCCTCAACTAACATTTTGCTAGTCCTAAGCAAAACACGTGAAAAATTAACTTCAAACGCCAAACTTTAAACCTCTCTTAGGGTTTGTTTGAATTTTCAATTCACCGGTAAATACCATGTAAATATGTAATAATTATTTCCCCTGTATTTACCTCACTCTTTCTGATGCATGATTTGACCACATGCATTTTTGACACAAAGATCGAGAACGCCACAATATATTTGTGGGTCCCACCGTGATGCGTATCGCTTATCCACACCGTTCATCTATTATGCCTGATGAATTTATGGCGTGAGCCAAAAAAATGAGGCATATCGAAAGCTCAAGTGGACCACACCATTAGAAAAAAGGAATCGAACACTTACCATTAAAAACCTCTCAGGGCCACTATTTCTTTTTGTGTGGGCTATTGGAGTGTTTGATCTGCCTCATTTTTTTGCTCATGCCTTAAAATATTGTGTTAAAACGGCTGGACGAAATGGATATATCATATACATCACCTTGGGGTCAACAAATTTAAAATAACTCTTTTGAATCAGTTTCTAATGTAGAAAGTCCGATGGATTTTCAAACGGGTGAAATGGTAATAATTACCCATTTCAAGGGTATTTACATAGGTATTCAAAAATCAAACATGCCCTTAGAGAAACAACATTACGTGTAATCCTATGCACATGTATATAGAATTTAGAGATATGTCAGTCTAGAACTCAATGTCACTAGTAGACCATTAAACTTAAGTTAGTCTTAATCAATCAACTAATAGAATATATTCAAACATCAAGTTCCTAGTGTGGTAAGTGAATTCCAACTTATAATCCATGAAAGTCATCCTTCCCTCCATGGTATTAACTATGATGATTACTTCAAAGTGGTCAGATCAACACAAATTATTGATTCTAAACCCATCTCACTTTCCACTTGTGTTTCCAGCTTTTGATTTTTTTCATCGACGGCTTCCACACTATTGTCTTTTTTTCTTTTTTTTTCTTTCTTTTCTTCATTGTTTTCTTTTCTTTTTTCATTAAGCACATGCAATAGGTAGCCATTTTCGATTCCACTCCTTTTTTACCTGGTCATTTTTCTTCTTTTTATACCAAGGTAGATAATGATTTTCATGCTTGGTTCCTAACATTTTTGAGAAATCATCAAGTTAAACACCAGGAGTTCAAGTTAACTTTAAAGAATATGAGTCAAATGTGAATTGTGAATTAGATTCAATTGATGTTTAAATATTCTTATCAATCAATTCATTAAAAGAACTTGTTAAAAAATCTACTAATCAACTAAACTCTAGACTTACAAAGATTACTTTATATCTCATCATTCCATACTTAAACATACTCAATTACATAGAAAATCAATCTTCAAAAAGAGGTTTAAAATATGAAAATTGAAAATCTTGAAAAAAAATTTCCTCAAAAATTAATAAAAGACCGATGATTCCATCGAATCTCACCCCAACCTAAAATTTACATTGTCCTTAATGTGAAAAGATATAAATACATCATAACAGGTGACAACGAAAAAAAAAAAAAAAGTGAGTAAGAGAGAGTGCCTGAGGAAGATCAAGGGAATGTCATGAAGTCTCTATCATCTAAAGGGGTTTCCACTAGACAAAACAAACTAACAAAAAACCTAAACCACTCTATCATAATCCTATGAAAGCAGTAAATAGATAAAAGGACCTCCATTAGACTATAAGGTCAGTCATAATAGACATGATCATTCCGAGGGATGAACATATTCTCTGAATCAAATTTCTCAACAAATGGCTTAAGCCAGTGACCATTCACGTTGAAAATATTTTCATTCGCCAATTTTTTTTTAATCTCAATAGCCCCATGAGGATAAACCGTTTTGACTATAAAGGGGCCGGTCCAACGAGATCTCAATTTTTCAGAAAAAGATGGAATCTCAAATTATACAAAAGGACTTTGTGGTGTGATTTAATTTTTTTTTCAAAAATGTTCTTGTCATGGAACACCTTCATTGTGTCCTTGTATATCCATGAATTCTCGTAGTATTTATTTTAGATTTCTTCAAGTTTATTTAATTATAATTTGCATAGCGAGCCAACTTTGTGGAGATTAAAATTGAAATTCTTTATAGCCCAATAAACCTTATGTTCCAACTACACTGGTAAGTGACAAGCATTTTTATAGGGTGACATACCAATAGGGGTTTTATAGGTTATAAGGTAAGTTTACAGTGCATCGGTAAGTTAAAGTGACCAATCCTTACGATCTGGGTTAACCGTTTTCTTCAAAATCTGTTTGATCTACTTATTTGATATTTTGGCTTGGCCACTAATTTGAGGGTGGTAGGGGGTTCTCACTGTCACGCCCCAGACTTGGTAATCAGACTCACGAGGAACCCGGTGGCCGGTTCTAGCCGCAACAGCCTCCGTAGTACCCCATTCTCGGCTCCTGAGGCAGGTTCCGATCCTGGGATCCCACAAGGAGGATTTCCATAACAATATAATCATTTCTAATACGAGCATACCCAAGATCACAACAAGTATATCTGAGAATAACAAAGACACACATCACAAAATTCACTATGAATTTAAACTTTTACAATTATCCATAAGGTCCAAAGGGACATACATAAGGTGATAGAAAAGGAGAGAAAATTTAGCAACACTAGAGTCCTCAAGCTCAACTCTACTCTAAGCTCTGCCGCTACGACGCCTGCCTAGAATCTCCTACACGTATCAATCGTGCATAAGCTTATAGAAGCTTAGAGGGTGGTGAAAGTGTGTGATAATGGTGCACAGAAGAATAAAAAAAGGTACAAGAAGGGGAACATACTCAATGACAATATCACTAGCCGTACCAAGGCTTATCACGAATACGATACAATGAGTACTGGGCGCTATACCAAGGCAATGTATGAAGGGGCTTATACAGCCAATGCGAATAGGATGCAAAATAATGTCAGTGCTCATAACTAATCCACATATCAAGTACATTTCCAATCATAAGGAAATCACCAGGGTCCATTACACTGTTGAATGACTGCCACTCTACAGACCCGCACAATCAAACGAGCGTAAGAGACCTCACTACCTGCCTGTGGACAACCAATCACCAGAAAGGCCTGACTGTAGCGGACCCATTCATGAGTTGGTCAGACTCAGTCTAGTAATTCCCTCCCTCACAGGCGGATAAGGCCACATCACCATCCAACAGACTACACAACAGTGGGAGTCGTGGCCTACAGGTGTAAGGCCCTCGTGCGCTCATGTTTTCACCTGGTCACGGCGTTGGAGCAGATCCTTGGTACCATGAAAGTTTTAGAAATTTCACCCATGGGCATCCTATGCACCCGGTATGCTCAAGTAATATTTCCGGTGTCCACACATACTGTCATCCACGAACGTCCCTGTGGAGACAAGGCCCTGGTGAAGCAAGGGCGGTATTACTATGAAATGCGATGCCAATGCATGAGTCACACATACAGATCATGCACCAGTTTCAGGCACTCAATGTGCACAACGGGAGAAACTCCATCCCTCTGACCACCACACAATGCAATCAATACACACAGATGATGCATATGAGTCACAATGATGGAAGTGCGCTACCTGTAGAATATATAATCCTCCGTCCCAAGGAGGGACAAGGTCTATGTACATAAACAGACACTCCAAGGAGAAGTGAAGTCCTTTAGTGGGGGCCCAATACTTTGGGGTGATCCACAAGCTAAGAGAGAGTCATAAGGTCTTAATGGAGGAAACGGTCCTAATAAGGTCCAAGGTGGGCCTTCAAGCACCTATAAGGGCCCTATGGGCCTACCTTAGGGCCACCAAGGAGGACATCCAACCTCAACTGGGTCCTAAAAGATAGCCCGCCATGCATGTAAAGTAAGGTCCAAGGCCCAAGTAATCCATAGCCTAATAGGCTATACACAAGCCCAACTCGTAGGCAATATGGTGGGCCCTCAAGCAATATTTGGGCCCAACCATGAAGGTCATAAATCCATATATTGTGGTGGGCCTTATGGGCTGTGACGCCCCGGTCACTGTTTCATGTGGGCGGGCACATGTGGGAGGGCACACATGTGGGCGGGCCCCCAAGTGCGGCTGACAGACTACTGTGTGGCTGGCAGGCTACTGTGTTGGGCGAGCTACTGTTGCAGTTGACTGTAGCGTAACTTGTCCCACATCGGAAGAGTTGTCTAGAGTTGTGGTGGTTATATGTTGGGTTTCTCCCTTAACAGACATGACGCGTTTTAAAGCCGTGAGCTTCGGCAAAGCGGACAATATCATGTGTTGTGGGGGTGGGCCTTACAAATGGTATCAAAGCAGAGGACGGCTCTGCCCTCGGTGGGGGATAATGTGACGCCCCGGTCACTGTTTCATGTGGGCGGGCACACATGTGGGCGGGCCCCCAAGTGCGGCTGACAGGCTACTGTGTGGCTGACAGGCTACTGTGCTGGGCGAGCTACTGTTGCAGTTGACTGTAGCGTAACTTGTCCCACATCGGAAGAGTTGTCTAGAGTTGTGGTGGTTATATGTTGGGTTTCTCCCTTAACAGACATGACGCGTTTTAAAGCCGTGAGCTTCGGCAAAGTGGACAATATCATGTGTTGTGGGGGTGGGCCTTACATGGGCAGCCCAGTAGTTCAACCACATGGGCAATTATACACTTAGTACAAGTGAGTTGGGCCTCACATCATAGCCCAAGTATAGGGTTAATTTGGTGGGCAGCCATGAGCCCAACTACTTGAGTATTATAGCCCATAAACCCATCATAATAGGTAGAAGAGTATACGCCCAAGAGTCACTCTGCCTACTTAAAAGGTTCTAGTCCAAAAGCCTAATGAACTAGTCAATTAACCACATACCATGATCCAATAAAGGCCAACTTGGGTGGGCCTCAGATGAGCACTAATTACACCTAAAAATACTGAAATAAAGTGGCAAGATAACTGGTTAAATCAACCCCAAATCTGATGGGTCATGCTGCCCCAAAAACAACATTTATGGGCCTATCTAGAAAGTTCCTTGCATAGGTAGCTCTATGGGCCTGGGTATATGGCCCAAAAACTCATCCAAAGGGCCCCAATTGAATGCTACTGAAGGGGAGGATGATCAAGTCCCCCATGTACCCCACATGGAGGAACAGTGGAATACAAAATACATTAAAGTGGGCCCATGAAGTGGCTTGAACGACCAATCAAGGCTGGATGCCCCAGCCTAGACGTCCCAATCTGGTGGGCCACGCCGTACCACTTGGTCGTGAAATTTTGCAGGTTAGTACTTCCTTAGGTGGGCCACACCTTCACAAAATTTTGTAATTTTTGGATAACTAGAAGTATTTTAATTAATTTAAATAAAACAGACTATCCGGAAAATCTGGATAATCTGGACGTCCCAACGTGGTGGGCCGGTTCAGCCCTTTCCACGGTGTGTACAGGGGTCCGTTGACCCTAAAATTTGGTAGGTGGGTCCTACCATAGGTGGACCATCTCTCTGTATATTTTCATAATTTTTGGATACCCAGAAGTATTTTAATTAAATTCGAGATTACAAACTATCCTTGGTGAAATGTTGCTGGAATTATAATTGTCCCCATGTTTGGGACCACATGGGGTAGGTCCGGAGCCTCCAAAATTCATGAAATTTGGGCCCAAGGTCCCTCATCAAACCTACAACAAGGTGGGACCCAGAAAGATGGCCCACCATCTGAGAAAGTATTTTTAAATTTTAGTTTTTAAGGGACTATGCTGCTGGACTGCACAGCAAAAATTTCTGGCAGTCCACTATATTGGCTCACCCCTTTGGATGCCCAAATGGGGTCAAATGAGGCTAAAATTTGGTATGATTGTAGGTGGGTCATGCAGATACAAGAATCACATATTAATTTGTATCAGTCTGCCCACCAAATAACCAGGAATCAGGCCCCAAGGTGGCCCAAAAATTTGTCCAGACAGTTTCTAGATAACAACAATAGATTGGAAAGAAATAATTATAAACAGTAATTAAAGTGGGATTTAATTCCAAGAAATTTGAGGATGGACCATACTAGTGGGCCCCACAAATATCCCACCATTCAAAATACCTTTGCATGTGCCCCAATTAGTTGGATTTTGGGGCCACATGTCATAGGGTGGGATGCCATGGGCGTCATCCCTTGTTTAGATGGCTGAATTTTTGTTAGCCCACAAGGTGGGCCACATACCATGATCAAAGATGAAAACAAGGGAAGAAAAGAGAAGGAAGGGCAATCCGGCCGTAGGGAAGGGCTCCCCCACTGTTGAGCCCTCCTAAGAGTAATCCAACAACACATCATACATCGATATACATCTACAATATGAATCTTACACATGCATGACAAAAAAAAAAAAAGAATGGTAGGGATGCGATTCCCACTATGATCCTAAAGTCTAGATGATCTCATCATGCAAGGAAATTAAAGGATCCGCCATGATGGGGTCCATAAAGGAAAGCCCCATGCACGGGACATGCATGCATAGGGTGGACCATTTGGCCACACCCATGAGAACGTGTGGGATCTCCACTATTGATTGGTGGGTCCTACACTCCCATCATGAAGAGAAGAAGGGATCTACACTAAAAAAAAAAAAAAAAAAATCAGATTACACCATAAAGAAGCACTCACCTCTTGGATCTCCAAGCTTTTACCACTACTAAGAACCTCAAGCTCAAGGGTTATGATTCTATGGCCAAGATGGGATTATGATGGTGAGATGGAGTGGAAATGGGGAAGAAAATGGGCTGAAAAGAGGGAAGAAGGGGCTGGATGTTTCCACCATGAGAGGAGAAGAATGAGAGAAATGAGGGAAGAGAGAGAGGGAGGGAGAGTTTCTAGCAAAGAAATGATTGTTTCTTGGGAGAGGGTTGCTTGGGAAGAGGGAGACAACATAGATAAGAGGAAAGAAATGATGGCTATGGGAGGAAATTACTATGTTGTAGGTTTTAGACTAGGCTTGGGTAGTGACTTAAGTGGGTAGTGTCATTCCATAGAATTGTGTAGTGTGTGTGTGGTGTGCATGGGGAATTGTGTCATGCAAGTGGTCCACAAGCATTTGCACAAAAGTGGGTCACATGATCAAGGGCTATATTATGTAATGCTCATAACTTTTGATCCATAAGTCGGATGAACGCACAAGACGCGTCGTTGGAACCGCAACGATGATGCGAACAAGATGGCATAGGTCTCAGATCGATCCGAGTCGGGTCTACATGACCAGACTCAAGGATGACCGCAAACACTACCTAAAGGTCGCGGGTCACCAGAATTTAACCGGTAGGACCGCCGAACCAAAATAAACGAGATGCATACTCACACACACACATGCACACATACGAACTCAGGTCGGGTCTCACACTCACTTATTGTGAAATGCCGTATTTCTTCATTAATGTTTCGAATCATTTATTGCAAAAGTGAGATCCTCCATCATTAATGATGGCTCGAGATGTTTTGAAACTAGACAAAATATTTTCTTTCAGAAATTTAGTGATTGTGCTATGATCATTAAGATATGCCGCAGTAAAATTTAGAAACATAGTCAATAATGAGAAGAATATAAAGATTTCCAAAAGATGGCGGGAATAGTCCCATGAAATATATGCCCCATTAATAAAATGCTTCAACGATTAAGATAAGATTCAACGGCATCATATTTCGACAAAATATTCTACCTAATTTCTTTTATCTTTCACACTCTCTATAAAATTCGTTTGTGTCCTTGAACATAGTAGGCCAATAAAAGTTGCATTGTAAAATTTTACCAAAGGTTCATAAAGGACGATAGATGAGACTAAAGTCCTTTATGAACCTTTGGTAAAATTTCGAAGTGTCCTAAGAAGAATTGCACATCGTGTATGCTCTTGGGTGATAGTAGGTTAGAGATTAAGCCGATTTTAGCTTTATCCATCTCAATTCCATTGGATGATATGATGTGTCCAATGACTATTCCCTTCTGAACCATGAAATAACATTTTTCTCAATTCAGCATAAGGTTCTTTTCTTCACATCTCTTCAACACTAATTTTAAGTGCTCGAGGCACTCACTGAAGACCTCTAAAAATTGCCCCACTATATTAGAAAAAATATTTAACATGCGTCACTGAAATGCAGAAGGGCATTACAAAATTTGAATGACATCTAACAGTAAGTGAAAGTGTCAAAGGGACATGTAAACATAGTGATGCATGTTAGGGTTCGGGTAGAAAGACTATGCTGATTTGATCCGGAATCAGTCGGATCCAATCCAAAACCTGATTTGATCCAGAATCGAGTACTATAAAGTCAATAAAAAAAAAACTTTTACCCTTCATCTACCCGAACCCTAACCCTACCAAGCTGACACCGTATCCAACCCGATCGGAAGGAAAGATGACAAACAAAAAAGAAAGAGCAATGATTTTCTCCTCCTTTTGTTTCTTTGCGGAAGCTATGGTTTTGGTGTGTTTTGGATTATAGAGAAGAAGAAGAAAAGGAATCATTTTCTTTCTTCCTTTCTTTTCCTTGGGGTTTCTTTTGTTAAAGGAAATGAACTACAACTATTGAATTTATGTTTAAATAATCCCAACCATTTATATAATGGGTCACACTATAGATGAAGTGTTGGGCGAAAGAAACCACCTGTGCAAAAGATTTATCACTTCTGATATTTTAAATCTCTCTCTTTAAATATATACCATGTACTTTGTCTTTAACCGTTTCTTTATGGGCTATAGAATTGGTTCGGATCCGAACCGTACCCAACTCGATCCAACTCGGTTTCTCTAACAGAGTCGGACTCGGTTCGGGTCAGCCCAACCAAGAATCGGTTCTGATCGAGTCAAGCCTGCTGGACTCGGTCCCGAGTCAGATCGAGTTCAGGTCAAGGAGTTGGACCTAGCTTGGTCCGACTCGACTCGATGCCCACTTCTAACTAGATATGTCTCATCTTGACCCAAATAAGCTTATTTAAGGTTAACAAGCAAAGGTTTTAGGTCAAGCTTTAGTGCCTTGACATTAGATTGTAAAGGGTTTGAGCCAGTTAAATGTAATCGTTCATATTCAAGCCTACATCGATTAATTTCAAGAACTGGCATCACATCTAGTACGACATCCATCTCCCGAATCATATCATCATCCAAATCAGTGGAGTGACCAAGCATGCCTTTAGAGTGTCAGAGTACAAAGTCAAAAGAGACTTGTCTTTTTTGAATGAATCTATCAACTTAATTTCGTGGACATCATCACCATCATCTTATTGTTTACACATATTAAACACGTTCAGATCAAATGTCATATTCCTAAAGGACAACTTCATAATCCCGTTCCGACAATTGATTATGGCATTTGATGTGGCTACGAATGGGCGGCTAAGGATAACAGAAATCTGAGTGCTAGCATCAATGATGGGTTGTGTATCCAAAATAATAAAGTTTATTGGATAGTAGAATTTATCAACTTTGACAAGCACATCTTCTATCATCCCTCTCGGTATACGAATTAAACATGGGGAGTGTGAGACCCGACCCGGGTTCGCATGTGTGCATGTGTGTGTGTGAGTATGCATCTTATTTATTTTGGTCCCACAGTCCTACCGATCAAATTTCGGAGACCCGCGACCCTCCGATGGTGTTTGCGGTCATCTTTGAGTCCGGTCACGTAGACCTGACTCAGGTCGACCCTAGACTTTGTCATCTCATTCGTATCGTCGTTGCGGTTCCAACGACGCGTCTTGTGCATTCATCCGACTTATAGATCAAAAGTTGTGAGCATTTCATCATGTGACCCACTTTTTGTACAAAAGCATATGGACCACTCTCATGGCACAAGTTTCCATGCACACCACCCACACACACTACAATTCTCATGAAATAAACACTACCACATCTAACCTACCCTAGCAAACATTGTTTGTATCACCATAGTTATGATTACTTCCCTCAAAAATCTTTTCTCCCTCTTTCCCTCTCATTTTTCTCTTCCATTTGTAAAATTTCAGCAACCTTCTCCTCATCTTCCCTCCATTTTCCAGCCACTTTCTTCCTTAATCCCCCATCATCTAGCCCTTGGAACATGATCTCAACCATAGATCTATAACCCTTGGAGCTTAAGGAGCTTGGAGATAGGAGAATCTTGAAGATTCAAGGTGGGTGTTTTTCACAAATGCTAATCTCCCTTCCCTCTCTTAGTTCTTTTGTTTCTTCATGTAGGGAACAAGTGGGACCCACCAATCCATGGTGGAGATCCCATCTAACCCTTTGGATGTGGCCAATGGGCCCATCTTGTGCATGCATGACCATGCATGAGATTTCTCCCTTGAGGGACCCCTTGCATGGGGATTTCCCCTATTTCCCTAAGTATGATGGGTCATCTAGACCCTTGCATGTGGCTGGGATGACATCCCAACCCTTCATCTCAAAGATCTAGGCCATGCATCACAAGATCTATGTTGTACATGTGTTTGTAATGTTGTTTGTGGTGATGATTGTGTGGGGAAGGCTCAATAGTGGCGGAGCCCTCCCCTGATGGTCGGATACTCTTCTTTCTCTTTCCTTCTTTTGTAATCTGATGATATTATGTGTGGTCCACTTAGTGGGCCTGGATTGCCTAGAAAAGCCCAGTAAGGAAGGTACATCTATACTCAACCTACACCATGGTTTATATGCCCCTTTTTGCCACCTTAAATGTTCTTGCAAGGGTGGAAATTTGGGGGTTTGTTCTGGACAATTATGGGGCCCACTAGGTTGGGCCATGATACCCAATTTATGGATTAATCCCATCCTTAATAGGTCTATACATTTAGTTTATTCCATGCATGTATTGCTGTCAAGAAATTTCTGGACAGATTTTTACTGGACTTGAGCTTGAATTTGGGACTGATTGGGGGACCTTTTGTACCCATCAAATATACTTTTCTGAAAGGTGGGAATCTCATCTTGATGTCCCCCAAATTTCAGCCCCATACGACCTTCATTAGGGTCCCAAAAGGTGTGGTCCAAGTGAGGTGGACAGTCTGGATTTTCTGCACTGTTTCAGCAACATTCCACCCTGGATAGGTTGGAATTCTGAAATTTATTAAAATACTTTTGGGTGTCTAAAAATTATAAAAATTTACAGGGAGTTTGACTACTCATGTTAAGACCTACATACCAAATTTTGGGGCCAATAGACGCCTGTACACACCATGGTGGTTGCTGGACCGGCCCACTATAATATGGTGTCCAGATCAATCCGATTTTCATGATAGATTAATTTATTTAAATGAATTAAAATATTTATAGATGTCTAAAAATTATAAAATTTTATAGGGATGTGTTCCATTCATGGTATGACTTACCTACCAAATTTCAGGGTCAATGGACCCCTGTACACACCGTGACGAGGGCCGGACTGGCCCACCACATTGGGACGTCTAGGTCTGTCTGATTTTTTGGATAGATTGTTTTGTTTAAATTAATTAAAATACTTAGGAATATCCAAAAATTCTAAAAATTTATGGGGGTATGTCCCACCTATGGAAGTGGTCACTCTGTAAAATTTCAGCCCCAACTAACCCCATTTGGGCATCCAGAAGAATGGGCCAAGATGGTTGGACTGCAAGATTTTTCCGCTATGTAGTCCAGCAATATGCCTTAATAAAAACCATAATTCAAAAATATTTCCTCTGATGGTGAGCCACCTTTTTGGGTTTCCTCTTATTGTATGCATGATGAGGGACCTTGGCCCACAATTTCCAGAGTTTTAGAGGCCCTGGACCTACTCTAATGGAGTGCCCAAATTTAGGACAGCAACATGCATTGCAAAAATTTCCTGTACATTATTGTCTCCTTTGTTATTTCAGAACTTTTGGGCCCCAGCCCATTGGGCTTTGTGTATGATTAGTTAGGGACCCATCCCTGATATTTTAGGGCCCATTGGGGCCATGATTATGGGGCCTACCATATTGAGGAAATCGGGCATTTATTGCTCCCTTATATTTTAGAATACTCTTGGGCCATTTTCTTTTACCATACTATTATGTTGGGCTAGTGGGCCAGGTTACACAAATAGATGGGCCTTTGGTTGCCCACCAAATCAACTTTATACTTGGGCCGGGTTGTAGGCCCAGCCTTGCTTGACTAAGAGCATGCCATTTGCATATGTGGTTTGAGCAATGGGCTGCCCACTAGGCCACCACAATATATGGGAATAGTGGCCTTTATGTTGGGCCCTAACCTTTCCCCTATGGGCCCATAGTGGTATGTATTAGTTTGGTTTTGTATGTTTTCCTTGGACCCATGTTTTGGATAGGCCTTGGGCCACCTTTTTGAAGCCCAACATGAGTGTATGTGGTATGTTTATGGCTGCCCATTTCTTATTTCTAATGTTGTGTGGGCCTTGGGCCTTAATCCGTAATCAATTAGAGATGGGCTACCACTTGAGGACCAATTTGTTGAGAAGTGGAGCCACATGCGCGGATTTCGTGTCGCAAGTCCTTTCGCAACTGGGACGCGGAAAGGAGTTTCACGAATTTCGTGTCGCAAGTCCTTTCGCAACTGGGATGCGGAAAGGAGTTTTCGCGGTTTTCGTGTCGCAAGTCCTTTCGCAACTGGAATGCGGAAAGGGAAGTTGCCAAAACTATAAATTGGGGTCCCTAGGGCTATTCTAGGGTTAAGGGTGAATATTGGGGAGCTATTCTAAGGTGTGGGAAAAGGGTTTTCTCTGTATCTCCAAGGGAGAGGTTAGTATATTGCCTTGTAATCTTCGTTCTTCATAGTGGAAGTTTGCATCCGTGGTTTTTTACCCTAGTTTGGGGTTTTTCCACGTATATCTTGTCTCGTGGTTTATTTGGATTGCTTTGATCTATTTCTAGTTTATATTTCTTCTTGTTTATCGTTTGTGGGTGAGGCCTGAGATTGGATCTAGGCTCACTGCGTTGTTGGCATGCTGCGCAACAACTGATGCCTTTCTTCTAGATTCTTCGCTGAGAATTAGACCGGTTACATCATTAAATTTCAGCTTTGTCGACCTTGAAGAATTGCTCACAGCAATCACCAAACCATCCCATTTGTCTGACAAACTGGATAAGATCAATAACGCTCTGACCTCATCCTCAAAAACAATGCCAACGGATTCCAACTGGCTCGTGACTGTATTGAACTCGTTTACATGTTCAACCACGCTCCCACCATCTGACATCTTCATGTTGAATAGCTGTTTCATAAGATGAACCTTGTTGGATGCTGAGGGTTTTTCATACATGGTGGCTAGGGCTTCCATTAATTCTTTTATCGTTTTTACCTTGGATATATTGAAGGCGACGCTCTTAAACAAAGAGAGTCGGATCGTTCTTAAACATTTTGTTCCAATTGTGGTTGGATGTCCACATTGGTGGCCCAAAGGTTGGCCCATAGGCTTCTATGGGTGGTTAAAGGCCCACCATAAGCCCTTACTAGGGCCATCTCATCTATTTAGGCCCACATCATTGTTCTCCTTAGTCTTGTGGGCTACCCTAGGTAAATGGGCCCCCACTAGAGGTTGTATTCCTTATGAGGAAATTGGTTAAGTACCTAGACCTTTCATGGTTAGGTAGAGAGTTCATCTTCACCTCATTGGCACCCCTATTCATCTTCATGGCCCATTCCCATACACATCATATCATGTTTGGTTGAGGTATGATTGGCCATGGTTGTGCCATTGTGTAGGGTATGTTGGTATCTCCTGAGGGATGGAGTTTTCCCCTATGGAGCATGATGGATGCTTAAAATTAATGCATGGGTGATTGTGTGATTCATGCATCTGGCATTTGCATAGCATGCGGGTATCCGCCCTTCCTTCATTAGGGCCTTGCCTCCACAGGGATATTCATGGGTGGCCGTATGTGTGGATACCAGAAATATTAGTTGAGCATACCGGGTGCATAAGATGCCCATGGGTGAAATTTCCAAAACTTCCATGGTACCAAGGATCTGCTCCAACGCCGTGACCGGGTGGAATACATGAGCGCACGAGGGCCTTATACCGTTAGGTCGCGACTCCCACTGTCGTGTAGTCGGTTGGATAGGGGTGTGGCCTTACCTGCCTTGTGTGTAGGGGGCATTGCTAGGCTGAGTTTGACCAGCTCGTAAATGGGTCTGCTACCGTCAGGCCTTGCTGGTGATTGGTTGTCCACAGGCGGGTAGTGAGGTCTCTTACGCTCGTTTGACTGTGCGGGGTCTATAGAGCGGCAGTCATTCAGCAGTGTAATGGACCCCGGTGATTTCCTTATGATTGGAAATGTACTTGACTTGTGGTTTGGATATGAGCACTGACATTACTTGCATCGCATTAGCATTGGTTGTACAAGCCCCTTCATGCATTGCCTTGGTATGACACACAATACTCATTGCATCTTATTCATGATAAGCCTGGGTAAGGCTAGTGATATCCTCATTGATCATGCTTCTCTCCTTATATCTCCTACTACTCTTCTGTGAACCATTATCACACACCTACACTACCCTCTAAGCTTCTATAAGCTTATGCATGATTGATGCGTGCAGGAGATTCTAGGCAGGCGTTGTACCAGCAGAGCGTGGAGTAGAGCTGAGCATTTGAGGACTCCAGTGTTGCCGACCTTTCTCTCATTTCCTTTTTATCTCATGTATGTCCTTTTGGATCTTATGGATGATTGTAAAAGTTCAAATTTATAGAGAATTTTGCGATGTGTGCCTTTATTATTCTCAGATGTTCTTACTGTGATCTTGGGTATGCTCGTATTGGTAATGATTATATTGTTATGAAAAATCCTCCTTGTACGATCCCAGGATCGGAACCTACCTCAGGAACCGAGAATGGGGTACTATGGAAGCTATTACGGCCAGAACCGGCCATCGGGTTCCTTGTGATTCCAGTTACCGAGTCTGGGGCGTGACCAGGAGACTCGCACCGACTTTGAATTTATGCACTTTTGTTATGCTTCGATCATACCGAAGATCACCTTCGGTCACACCGAAGTCACACTGAGTCCAGTCGAATATTCTTCCGGCTGCAACCGAATTTTATCAAAATCTATCCAAAGTCTTTGTCTCCTTCAAGTCGCACCGAACGCTCCTTTAATGCACCGAACATCACTTCGGTCGCATATATGTGTTGAATCAAATTACATATGAAAATCACAATTTTTCACCAGAGTATTCTATGTACATTCGGTCAAACGGAACTAACTTCAAGTGGGACCAAACAATCTTTTATTTCTGTTAATGGACTTTGTGATTTTTTCAGTCATTTCTCTCTCTTTCGCACTTAGTTTTCTTGTATCTTTGGCATTTGAATTCTTCAATATTAACTTCCATAGACCCAATCCTTCACTTAATTATTCTTTAAGCATTAAATATTCTCTTTAATTATTCTTTTCATCTTAGCTCTCTAAATCACCTCGCATAACAAAATACACATAATTATATTGATTGAGCACACTTATGCGTATAAAACCAATGCACAACAAGGAAAAAATATAAAATATTTCACACTCAATAACCATGATTGCACAGGATTGAGTGATAACTAGTATATGGGGAACGATCACTATTGACCTTTGAGGGCATTGGATGTAAGGATAATTTTTATCCCAATGATAGCAATGGGCACTCCTTCTTTCTTCTTATTTTCTTGTGGTATTTTATTTTTATATTTTTAGGTTTTTATAATGTGTAGGGAGAGTGTAGTTGTATGAATGCAACTATGGTCTTCCAACCTTAATAAATTCCCTATGTGATATACCTTTTAGGTCAGGCGAACTAGTCATATATATGTGCTTAGGGGATGCTTTTTGGGAGACTTCGATGCCAAGACTAGAAAGGAGTTCCTTACAAGCCCGATAGGTTCTTACACGGCAAGTGGTGATGTGGTATGAATGATAGTGGTGCAATTTTTTCCAGGTACAGGAGAATGCACGTAGGAAAAGATACAAAAAGTGTTAAAACTTAAATGCTTAAATGCACTAATATTGTAAAAAATAAATAAATAAATAATAAATAATAAATAATAAATAAATAAAATCCTTATGTTTTGAGTCTGGCCTGGCTAGTGGTTAGCAGATATCCCTAGTGGGCTCGTTAGTTTGCCGTATGTGCATGGCCAATGGAAATGCCTACTGGGAATGTCAAGTGGTTTACTTGTGGATGATATGGTTTGACTTAGAGTCGCCAATAACTGTTATTCTTAGAAATCTACAATGGGCTAGACACCATAGGTCTACATAACATCGAGCAATTAACTCTCTAACTTAAGTGACTCCTGCGATCGGTTTGCTACAATTAATTTTGACTAAGGGCCTCGGTGACGGAGAATGAATTATACACATTTCTTTGTTTGTACCAAAGTATGGTCTATACTTTATAAGATGTAAGGATTTATTTTCTTCAGGTAATTCAATTTTAAAAGGTCAAGCTAATCGTAGCTCTACTATAATCATGACCATGAAGACAGAGCACTCGACATTGATCATGATCGAGGAGACAATTATTGTAAAAAAAAAAAAAAAAAAAAAAAAAAAAAAAAAAAAGGGAAATTACATTATGGATGAATAAGCAAATGAAATATTACAAATGGAAAGTGTACTAAAAGATCTAAGGGAATAATTGAGTGATTCAACACTCTAAATAAAATAGAAGATTGAATATCACAAGATCCACTTCTACTCCCCTTAATTTGAACTATTGGGAAGGCTTGGACTAATGTGAAGTTGTGTGGACTGACTTGGATTGCTCCCTCTTTTCTTCTTCTTCTTCTTCTTCTTCTTCTTCTCTCTCTCTCTCTCTCTCTCTCTCTCTCTCTCTCTCTCTCTCTCTCTCTCTCTCTCTCTTCTTACCTCTACCACTTTCCTCTTTAACCTCTATCACCTGCCTCCTAAAAGACTATCCTCCCTCAAATGAGAGTAGAAGCCTCCTTTTATAGAGATGTCGACGGGAATCTAATTATTTCCAACGGTTCGAATTTTCTTTGGGTATCGAGTTAGCTTAGTTAAAATCTAAATATTATCCTTTGAATAGAGAATCGATGATTCATGCTTGACAAATAGTAGCATGAATTGATTTTGCCTACTATACCGAACTTGAATTTTGAGGCATTCCAAATGTAGGATAGCTTCTGGTTTACCAATAGGAATTAGATATCCATTAGTCACCCTTTAAAAAAAAAAATTTATGGCCCTTTGTTTGGGCAAGAGAGTTTTTCGAGCTGACATGGATAAGATTTGGATGGTTACATAATCGGCTTCAATTGATAATTCAAATTAAGCAAGGTAGGTTCCCCTGTCTCCAGTGAGATGCTTATAGTATGACTCTAAACTTTCGTGAGTAGTGAAAAAAGGAATACATTTGATAGCTTTTCTTATTAAGATTGAATTAAAAACACACTAGTTTTACGATATAAAGGTTAAAAAATGCCAGCAAATGAAAAAACTTAATTATACATGAATAATTTATTTTTCAGCTTCATTTTTTTCATCATTCGAATTTCCTCCCCAGATTTTTATCCTATCACCAGCAATGGAAGCCTGCCAAGAAACATATAAAATAAACTTTGTTAATACAATATAAATTTAATTAATTAATAATATTAATCCATAGTTGAAATATATAGATTTATGTTCATGTTTAGGTTAAGTAAAAAATAAATAATACTCAATAAGATATTATCATAGCATAAACAATTATTATTAATTTACTATGTCATTATCATTACCTCTGTATTCCAATTTGTCCTGTAAATCATCCAAAAAAGAACAAAAGTTTGTAGCAATGTGCCTGAAAGCATTCCATACCAAATGCCCTGAAATTTAAATTCAATCCCATTATGTCATTTTTCTAAAATGTATCATTAATCTAAGTTATGATCATCAAATATAAATAAAAAGTGACATTAAGTTACAATGCATCATCAAATTATAAGATTACGAATTGTAATTTTAATAAATAATTGAAATATGATTTTTAAAACAATAATTAAAAGTTTTATCAATCATTATCTTATTTATAGAACAAATATGTTATTGAAGGTCATCATTTATTTCTAGTCATCTTAATTGAAAGAAATTTATTGAAATAAAGAGAAAAGTATATGTTTTTACCGAGACACCTAAGTCAAGCTTGTAACCCAAAATAAGACCCAAAGGAATGCCACATATATAATAACATGCGATGTTTACGTAAGCAACTGCTGCCTGCCAGCCTGCACCAATAGCAACCCCTGTAATACATTTCACACCATTATTAGCTAAACATGTTTCATTATTTGTGAAAATAATGAGATATTAGATGTAATAAAAAGAAGTTAACATAGTAGAATAGGATAACCAAATCATACCTGAAAGTACGGGTTGCACATTACTAATAATGATTGAGGATGCAAGTAATGGAGTGAGCATATAGACAAGCTTTTTCACATCTTCATTACTTGTAAATACTGATGGGTATTGCTTTCGGGTGATGATTAAAATTAGTGAAAGTAAAACACCAATGAGAAATGAAGTTATCACTACTACCACCACTGAGAACTTTGCAATCCTAGGATGGTTTGCACCTAGTTCATTTGATACCCTCACACTGCAAGTAAATATTAAAAAAAATAATAATTATAATGTTGATAATTCAATCATATTATTGATTTTAAAAAATAAAAGATAAAAGCTTATGTTACGATGTGTAGAAGGTTAGTCTTGTGGAAAACCTTATCGCTGCATTTGCTCCAATGGCTACCATAACTGTCCAACCCAAGATATTCATGCTGCATAATTAACCAACAGTAAAAATCAAAATACAAATAAAATTTTCCTTATTATATTTTATGAAATGACAAGGAATGATAATCATTTTTATTATAACTCAACACCCTTATAGTATGATGGAAAACAATGACACAAAAAGGTTAGAGTATGTGAAATAGAATATTTTAACATGTATTTAAGTATGCTGAAAGAATAAGATGAATAAATTTTTTAGAATTTAAGAATTATTTCTCATATATATTTTTAAGTTATTTTATCGATAATAATTTGTATTATTCCTTATGATAAGAATTTTTTTCTGACTTTATAACTAAGAATACATTTTGATTTTATTTTTTAAGATAATTTTTTTTACTAGCATGGTCATGGTTGTTTTTCCTTTTACTATAATAATGTGGTATACTTTATTGTGTATGTTATATCATTTGTATAATTTTATTACAATGTAAAATTTTAACATTAAAATAAAATTTTATTGTAAAAATCTAATGAACTGAATTTTGCAAAGCCAACATACTAGAGTTTAAATATAATTTTAGTAATGAAGAAAATTTCTTATTTTAGACTAAGTGATTACTTTGATTATTATTATTAGATTAAGAGAATACTTAGATAACCATCTTTATAGGCATGAATTATTATGTTATATTTTATGTGTTGAAATGTATGATTTTTATTTTTATAAAATAATAAATATGATTCTACTTAAATTTATGTACATACATTATTTATCAACTTGTGATAATAGAGCATAAATAATTTTCGTAAGTGATAATAAAACTTACAAATTCTCAACAATCATAAATATGATGCTACTTATATTTTATAACTTTTAATGTTGCGACTTAAATTTCTTTTGATTATCCTTTGTAAAATTTTCTATACAAGTTAAATGAATCTAATTGAGAACTCTATTTGTGAATATTATCCATCATAAGTTTGAAAAGACAAAAAATTATTAAAACATTATTTTTATAATTAAATGAAAAATTAGGTGATTGTCCCATAATTTTATCTTTGAAAGGTTTATAGTCTTTATAATTTTTTTTTTTTAATAATATAGAAAAATGTAATAAAATTCTTAAAACAGTTATCATGTTAAAATATGAAGTAACATACCATACTGATAAGGCATCCACCGAGACTTCAGGGTTCTTGAGATATCCAGCAAAGAGAATTAAAGCCGTAAAATACCATATCTCAAGGCTAAAAATGAAAAAAAAAAAAAAAAATCAAGTTATAAAATACTACATCTTAAAGCTAGAAAGATTATTGAAATTTCACATTTATGAATTTCTTTTTTAGAATGCTCAGTGAATATTCCACAAATACATTAGAATTTCATGTTCTGTAGTTGCTAGATGACATGTGACTATATCTGTGATACTTTTTATGCATAATATAGATGTTATATTTTACATATATAAAATATTCTAAATATGCTCATTTATTATATTAAAACAAATAATATATGCATGTAATCATATACACTTTGGTGAGTAATTTATATGTTGTAGCATAGCCAAATTACTTTGGTGAGTAATTTATATGTTGTAGCATAGTCAAATACGATGATACATAACTAACATGGATATGACTTATTTCATAAACGATTTAATCGTGTAAGCTAATGTATTAATTTAATTAGGTTAAAAGGATATCAATGGAGATACCCATTTGATGCTCATAAATCAGTTAGTTATAATGAGGTTTATACCCTAGAAATTAGAATCATCACTCCTCATTCTATGATAAAATCATGATTAATGACATTATTTTGGTAACGTATTCTCATAATTACATAAGAGTTTGATTAGGTTAGAAATAAAAAAAAAATGGGTGATATGATACAAACGTTATGTCAATGGTCACATATTGAATACATATAGTGATATGATGCAAACATTATGTCAATGGTCACATATTAAATATATACATTCTAATAAATTATTTATATGTACCATTTCAAGTGTTAAATACCATTCCAAGTGCTAAATAAATTTTTTTTACTGATTATTGAATGAGTAACACACACACACACACACACACACACACACACACACACCCCACCACACACACAAAAACACCACACACACAGGGTTTCAAGTCTAACCGATTGAATTGTAGTTTATGATTCACCTAGTTGATAACTTCTAACCTATTAAGTGCTTATCACATCTAATCTTCCTAATTTGTTGGTTCCACCATGAGCATTACTTAGTACAAAAATAAGTCATAAATAGTATATAACCATTAATAAACAATAAAAATAAAAGTATGGTCCACTAGATGAGTGGATAGGTTGTATTTTGTATGAAGTACTCCTCGTGGTGGGGCTAATTTATTGAACAGGTTGGATGTCCCTTACAAATAATAAGTTAGAAGTTATTTACTGTGTGGATCATAACTTGTGGTCCAACTGGTTGACTTGATATCTTTACACACACACACACGGCGCGCGCGCGCGAAGGCAATTGCATGCTTAGACTTATGCGGGCAGCGGAAAGAGCCAGTGACTAAAATCCCTATTAAGTCCAATCGATTAAACAAGTAGGTTAGTGTTTCTATAGTGCGGGTTACCAAATTACTAGACAGGGCTAATTTTTTCATTAAGTGATCTTCATGGTGGGCCAATCTATTTATAGGGTTGGATGTCACTTGCACTTAATAGGTTTTATTTATCCACTAAGTAGACCGTAATTGTGGTTTTGGTTCAACTTTAGACTTACAAACATGTATATGTGTCCGTGCATAAACACGCTAGTAATAATAGCAATAATAATAATAATAATAATAATAATAATAATAATAATA
>JAJHSJ010001298.1:0-40720 GCA_021015155.1 Magnolia officinalis | reverse complement strand
TAAACTCCTCCCTATGGTAATGATGCATTCTCTTACAAACCCATCATGGTCTCTCTTTCTCTCTCTTTATCTCTCCCTCCCTCTCATTTCCCTCCATTGCTGGAATTTTCAGCAACTTCCTTCCATCTCCTTCTCTTCTCCAGCCCCTTCTCCCTCTAATCCCTCATCATCTAGCCCTTGAACATGATCTCAACCATAGATCTATAACCCTTGGAGCTTAAGGAGCTTGGAGGTAGGAGAATCTTGAAGATTCAAGGTGGGTGATTCATGGATTAGTCTCTTTCCTTTCCTCTTGCATGAACCTTTCAATTTGATTTGGGAGTGTATAGGACCCACAAATCAATGGTGGAGGCCCCTACATGACTGCATGAGTGTGGCTAACAACCCACTTTATGCATGCATGATTGCCATGATGGGGCCATTCTCCATGGACCCCATCATGAGATTTTCCTTTGATTTATAGGTTTGTGGGTCATCTAGACCCTTGATCCTTGGTGGAGATGGCATTTCCACCATTGGATTTTGATTAGAGGATGCATGCATGGGTAGATCTTGTAATCCCATCAATATAGTGATATGTGTGGTTTGTGATGAAGGGAATGGCCTCAATGTGGTGGAGCCCCTTCTTTTGTGGCCGATTCTTACTATTCTTTTATTGATATATTATTCAGATGTGTGTGGCCCACCTTGTGGCCTGGAAGTATCCAGACCATCCAAAGAGAGTGGAAGCCCATGTCTGTCCACTCTATGAACATAGGTGCCCCATTTGCTCCTTTTGGACACATGCAATGGATTTTATGGTATGGATTAAGTATGGATATTTGTGGGGCCCACTGAGGTGGACCACAACTCAAATTCCATAGGGTGATTTTCGCTTATTTTGGTTCCCATGCTCATTTTATTTCATGTGCATGTTGCTGCCCAGAAATTTTTTGGACAGATTTTTGTTGGACTTTCGGCTTGAATTTGGGACTAATTGGGGGACCTTTGTACCCATCAAATATACTTTTCTAAAAGGTGAGAATCTCATCTTGATGTCCCCAAATTTCAGCCCCATATAACTTTCATTAGGGTCCCAAATGTGTGGTCCAAGTGAGGTGGACAGTCTGGATTTCCTACATTGTTTCAGCAACATTCCACCGTGGACAGGTTGAAATTCTGAATTTTATTAAAATACTTTTGGGTGTCTAAAAATTATAAAAATTTATAGAGAGGTGTTATACTCATGGTAAGACCCACCTACAAAATTTTGGGGCTAATGAACATCTGTACACACCATGGTGGTGGTTGAACCGACCCATTACAATATGGTGTCCAGATCAGTCAAATTTTCAGGACAGATTGACTTCTTTATATAAATTAAAATATTTCTAGATGTCCAAAAATTCTGAAATTTTTTTGAGTTATGTTACACTCATGGTAAGACCTACCTACAAAATTTTAGGGCCATTGGACCCCTGTGCACACCATGGAGAGGGCCGGACTGGCCCACCACGTTGGGACGTTCATGAGGTCTGTCTGATTTTTTGGACAGACTGTTTTATTTAAATTAATTAAAATACTTAGGAATATCCAAAAATTCTGAAATTTTGTGGGGGACTATCCTACCTATGGAAGTGTTACTCTATAAAATTTCAACCCCAACTGACTCCATTTGGGCATCCAAAAGAATGGGCCAAGATACTTGGACTGCCAAATTTTTCTGTTGTGCAGTCCAGCAATATGCCTTAATAAAAATTATAAATAAAAAATGTTTCCTTTGATGGTGGGCCACCTTTTTGGGTTTCCTCTTATTGTATGCATGATGAGGGACCTTGGCCCTCAATTCTCAGAGTTTTAGAGGCCCTAGATGTTATGGACAGTTGTTTTAAATCTATCTGGTGGTCTGTCGATCATATCGACAGGGTTTTAGATCATATCGACATCTATGTCTTAGATCTGTTTGTTGGTTTGTCGATGATATCGACAGACCGTCGATGATATCGAGGCTGTCATCGAGAGACCTTCAATGACATTGATAATTGTTGGATTTTTCGCCCCTGGTTACTGGACAGTTTTGGTCCTGTTTCGATATCATTGAAGGACAATCGATGATATTGAAGCTGTCATCGAGAGACCTTTGATGACATCGATAAGTTCCGCAGATACGATTGCGGAAACACAGATTTTGCAGATTTTATTTCTTATTCCGAATCTGCTTCTTTCTAAACTTATATAAAGTGGTGTATACGGGATTATGATGTAGGTTAAGGCTTTCTAAAGTAGTTCCAAGGGTTTCTAAAAGGTTTTTTAGGATTTTTAAAGGGTGTGGCAAGGGTGAGATTCGAGGTTGTTCGAATCGGGTAAGTCCTCTCTCTTTATAATTTCTATTTTCATAGTGGAAATCTGTCACTTTGTGCCGTGGTTTTTTTTCGCAAGGGTTTTCCACGTTAAATCTGTGTTTTCTTGTGTGTGCTTGGTGTCATTAGTTTTCTATCCTAGATCTAGATCTGTATGATTCTGCAGGCCAAAATTCCCAACAAGTGGTATCAGAGCAATCGGTTGGGGCACAGATCTGAATCTGCAGGATTAGTAATAATGACGAGCACTAGGTATGAGATTGAGAAGTACTCAACGAAAAATAATTTTGAGTTATGGAATATCAAGATGATGAGTTCCTTAATCTAGCTAGCAAGGCGAAGATGGTGCTCTTGAGGAGCGAAAGTCTACTATGACTGATGGTGATTGGAATACTCTTGATAAGAAGGCTTTATTGTCGATCCGTTTATGTCTCACGGATGAGTTCTCTACAACGTCATGAGGGAGAAAACTGCGGCTAAGTTATGGGCGAAGTTAGAGGATTTCTATGGAAAAAAATTCTCTGAAAATCGCCTACACTTGAAGCGACAGTGGTATAACTTCAAGATGGCAGAGGGTGGAGATCTGGAGGCTCACATCATAACTTTAATAAATTAGTTTACAAATTGCTGGATATGGAGGAAGTGATGAAAGATGAAGAACAAGCATGTATGTTGCTGAATTCTCTTCCGGCGTCGTATGAGTCATTCAAGGACACTATGTGTAGCACGAATAAAACCCTGAGTGTCGACACTGTTATCTCAGCCCTTCAAGGGAAGGCTATGTGAAAGCTAAACGCGACATGGGGACATCTTCTGATGCACTATTTACAATGAGTAGGAATTCTGAGTAGGGTACGGGTTCTTCAGGTTATAGATCCAAATTAAAGGGCAAGGGCAAAGGAAAGGTAAAGTACTGGAATTGTGGGAAGGAAGGACATGTGAAGAAGGATTGTGGAAATCCTAAATCGAAGAGAGAAGATTCTGAGCTTCGTACAGGGAGGCCAATGTTGCGACGTCAGATGGATCGAGTGGATGTGATGGTGATGTTTTATCTGTGTCTACTATCAGGCGGCCATACGATGATCGTAAGGACGAGTGAATGCTAGACACAGGGGCATCTTTTCACATGACTCCTCATCGGAGTTGGTTCACCAGCTATAGCGAGTGCGATGGTGGACAGGTGTTTATGGGTAATGGATTTTTCTGTAATGTTGTGGCTGTTGGTTCGGTGTGCATCAAGATGTTTGATGGGGTGGAGCGTACCCTGACTGATGTCTGGCACATTCCTGATTTGAAGCAGAATCTAATTTCTCTTGGTGTACTTGAGGCAAAAGGATGCAAGTACACAGGTATTGATAGTGCTCTTAAGGTATCTAAGGGGACACGGGTAATCATGAAAGAGCAACGACTTGGTAACTTGTACAGGTTGATTGGGAGCACTTCAAAAGGTGGAGCTGCAGTGGATGTAGCGGATTCCACCTCTGCAAGTGTGTGACATGTTGGGCATGGTCACATGAGCGGGCAGGACAGGAAGGTTGAGACATGCAGACAGGGATACAGAGTAGGTGAAGCAGCCACCTGTGAGAAGAATCGCACGGCATGATCGCAGGATATTGGCGTGGTACATGGACGACTCCAATATCACATGGGATTTATCTTCTATTTAGATGACTCTAGGTGAGCCTAATACTGAGAAGTAGAAGGTGACTATGGGCGATATGATGGATTCGTTGTACCAGATCGACATATGGGAGCTAGTGGAGCTTCTAGTAGGCCAGAAAGCGGTTGGATGTAGGTGGATCTTCAGGAGGATACATCATAGATACAGGGCGAGGTTGGTAGTGAAGGGTTATGCTCAGAGAGAAGGGATCGACTTCTCAGAGATATTCGTGCGACGGTATAGCAGGTGTCTATTAGATCCGTGATTGGCGCTGGTTGGCCAATGTGATCTTGAGCCGGAAGGATGGATGTGGAGTCTGCACTTCTGCAAGGGAAAGTGAAGAGCAGATCTACATGAAGCAACCAGAGCGGTTCGAAGTTAAAGGGGCTGAGAAAAGACTTTGCAAGAGGTCGTGGTTCGACCTGTTGCTTAGGCAGTGGTTTGATTCCTTCATGGTGAGTCAGGAATTGATGACATGTAGATCGCCAATTATGACATGTTTGAAATCAATGTACTGAAGACTCGGTTAAGTGGGACATTCAGGATGAAGGATCGAGGGGCTACAAAGATGGTTCTCGGCGTTGAGACTGAAAGAGGAGTAGGCTTTGGTAATCACAGGAGGAATACCTTGTGTGTAGGTATTGATCAAGGATGTGATGGGCCAGGTAAAGCCGGAGAGCATTCCCTACACGTCTTTCCTCAAGTTTTCCTCAGGACATGTCCCAAAACAAATGAGGAAAAACAAGATATCTCATGAGCCTTATTCGAATAAGGTTGGCAGTGTATGCCATGGTTTGGATTAGACCGGTTATTTCACAGGCTATCAATGTTGTAAACAAGTACTCCGGCAAGCAATATTGGGTAACGGTGAGATGGTAAGAAGACTACGTCTTTCCTTTTGAAAAGACAGGAGCAAAGGTAGTTGAGCACCTGGATTTTGATCCGTCAGACATGCTCACCTAGATCATTCCTACAGAGAAGTTCAAGTTTTTATGCAACTTCTCTGGGCTTGGTGATGGCGTAAAAGGAAGACGAGTATGCACGAGAAGCTATGATGTAATGAAGAGATAAGAGGAAGACAAGAAGCTACACGGATGAAGATTGAAGACATGGTGGAGATTGTTATGGACAGATGTCTTAAATCTGTCTGGTGGTCTGTCGATCATATCGATAAGTTTTTAGATTATATCGACAGATGTCTTAGATCTGTTTGTTAGTCTATCGATGATATCGACAGACCGTCGATGATATCGAGGCTGTCATCGAGAGACCTTCGATGACATCGATAATTGTTGGATTTTTCGCCCCTGGTTGTTGGACAGTTTTGGTCCTGTTTCGATATCATCGAAGGACAGTCGATGATATTGAAGCTGTCATCGAGAGACCTTCGATGACATCGATAAGTTCCGCAGATGCGATTGCGGAAACGCAGATTTTGCGGATTTTGTTTCCTATTCCGAGTCTGCTTCTTTCTAAACTTATATAAAGGGGTGTATGTGGGATTGGGATGTAGGCTAAGGCTTTCTAAAGTAGTTTCAAGGGTTCTTAAAAGGTTTTTTAAGGTTTCTAAAGGGTGTAGCAAGGGTGAGATTCAAGGTTGTTCGAATCGGGTAAGTCCTCTCTCTTTGTAATTTCTATTTTCATAGTGGAGATCTGTCGCTTTGTGCCGTGGTTTTTCTTGCAAGGGTTTTCCACGTTAAATCTGTGTTTTCTTGTATGTGCTTGGTGTCATTGGTTTGCTATCCTAGATCTAGATCTGTGTGATTCCGCTGGCCAAAATCCCCAACACTAGACCCACTCTAATGGAGTGCCCAAATTTAGGATAGCAACATGCATTACAGAAATTTCCTGTACATTATTGTCCCCTTTGTTATTTCAGAACTTTTGGGCCCCAGTCCATTGGACTTTGTGTATGATTAGTTGGGGACTCATCCCTGATGTTCTAGGGCCCATTGAGGCCATGATTATGGGGCCCACCATATTGAGGAAATTGGACATTTATTGATCCCTTATATTTTAGAATACTCTTGGGCCATTTTCTTTTACTATACTATTGTGTTGGGCTAGTGGGCCAGGTTACACAAGTAGATGGGCCTTTGGTTGCCCACCAAATCAACTTTATACTTGGGCCGGGTTGTAGGCCCAACCTTACTTGACTAAGAGCATGACATTTTCCTATGTGGTTTGAGCAATGGGCTGCCCATTAGGCCACCACAATATATGAGATTAGTGGTCTTTATGTTGGGCCCTAACCCTTCTCCTATGGGCCCATAATGGTATGTATGGGTTAGGCTATGCGTGTTTTCCTTGGACCCATGTTTTGGATAGGCCTTGGGCCGCCTTTCTGAAGCCAGCATGAGTGTATGTGGTATGTTTATGGCTGCCCATTTCTTATTTCTAATGTTGTGTGGGCCTTGAGCCTTGATCCGTGATCAATTAGAGATGGGCTACCTCTTGGGGACCAATTGTGGTTGGATTTTCACATTGCTAGCCCTAAGGTAGGCCCATGGGCTTCTATGGGTGGTTAAAGGCCCACCATAGACCCCTTACTAGGCTCGTCTCATCTATTTAGGCCCATATCATCATTTTCCTTAGTCTCGTGGGCTACTCCAGGTAAATGGGCCCCCACTAGAGGTTGTATTCCTTATGAGGAAATTGGTTAAGTACCTAGACCTTTCATGGTTAGGTAGAGAGTTCATCTTTAGCTCATTGGCATCCCTATTTATCTTCATGGCCCACTTCTATACGCATCATATGCATGCTTGGTTAAAGTATGATTGGCTATGGTTGTGTCATTGTGTAGGGTATGTTGGTATCTCCCCGAGGGGTGGAGTTTTTCCCTCTGGAGCATGATAGATGCTTGAGATTAATGCATGAGTGAATGTGTGATTCATGCATCTGGCATTTGTATAGCATGTGGGTATCCGCCCTTGCTTCATCAGGGCTTTGCCTCCGCAGGAATATTCGTGGATGGCCATATGTGTGGACACCGAAAATATTAGTTGAGCATACCGGGTGCATAGGATGCTCATGGGTGAAATTTCTAAAACTTCCATGGTACCTAGGATCTGCTCCAACGTCGTGACCGGGTGGAATATATGAGCGCACGAGGACCTTATACCATTAGGCTGCAACTCCAACTGTCGTGTAGTCGGTTGGATAGGGGTGTAGCCTTACCTGCCTGGTGTAGGGGGCATTGCTAGGTTGAGTCTGACTAGCTCGTGAATAGGTCTGCTACGGTCAGGCCTTGCTGGTGATTGGTTGTCCACAGGCTGGTAGTGAGGTCTCTTACGCTCATTTGACTGTGTGGGATCTGTAAAGCGGCAGTTATTCAGCAATGTAATGGACCCCGATGATTTTCTTATGATTGAAAATGTACTTGACTTGTGGTTTAGATATGAGTACTGACATTACTTGCATTGCATTAGCATTGGCTGTGTAAGCCCCTTTATGCACTGCCTTGGTATGGCGTCCAATACTCATCGCATCATATTCATGATAAGCCTTGGTAAGGTTGGTTATATCCTCATTGAGCATGTTTCCCATCTTGCACCTCCTACTATTCTTCTATACACCATTGTTACACACCTACACCACCCTCTGAGCTTCTATAAGCTTATGCACGATTGATGTGTGCAAGAGATTCTAGGCAGGCGTCGTAGTAGTAGAGCGTGGAGTAGAGCTGAGCATTTGAGGATTCCAGTGTTGCCGACCTTTCTCTTCTTTCCTTTCTGTCTCATGTATGTCCTTTTGGTCCTTATGGATGATTGTTAAAGTTCAAATTTATAGTGAATTTTGCGATGTGTGCCTTTGTTATCCTCAGATGTTCTTGCTGTGATCTTGGGTATACTCGTATTAGTAATGATTATATTCTTATGAAAAAAATCCTCCTTGTAGGATCCCAGGATCAGAACCTGCCTCAGGAGCCGAGAATGATATACTATGGAGGTTATTACGGCCAGAATCGGCCATCGGGTTCCTTGTGATTCCGGTTACCGAATCTGGGGCGTGATAGGGGGTTATTTACAGAGGTGACCAAGGTAACTTTCTCTTTGCATTCTCCACAGGGTATGGGTTGGGATCCAACAATAGACAGGAACTCCAAGCCGTTTATGACGGGCTGATTTTATGTCTAGAAAATGGGTTGGGAAAGATCGAGGTTGAATCCTATTCAAAGGTTGTCATTGACCTCCTAACGAGTAAGGCTCCCATCCCTAGGCAGTAGAGACTGTGGGTCACAAGAATCATCGGTTTGAAGCAAAAAGGATCCCTTTTGTTGATGCGAATTTATGATACGCCTTCTCCTCCTCGTCACCTGCACAAGAAAGAAAAGAAGAGAGACCCTGACTCTTGCCCGGGGAATCTCCGATGCTTAAGTCTGCTTCTCAGGCTAAGGAAAAGGTGTTTTCGGAGTATTGAGTTGCGTACCTTTCATCAAAATGGAGGTTATTTATTTATAGATGCGGGAGAGTCCTGCTGTGCAGGGATTCTCTTCCTGATATCATGGAGATTTGATGCTTGGTCTCCATCCGATCCCGAGACCGTCGGGATAGAGGATCTTTTTGCGAGTTCTCTAGGATAGTATTTTCACCTACACTGTCTTTCCTTTATTTGGCTCGACCGTTTCCGACTCAAGTAATAACTGAATCTCAGCAGGCTTTATAGGGATAAGCTTTTTGCCTTCTGTCAGGTGGAACAGTCTCGATTTGTGACCGTTGTCTTTTCCTATCCCATAGCTAACAATGTGACCGGCTTAATGATGAGTCAATTTCCACTGCCGATCGTGTGACTTATAGCTTTTAGGTCTCAGTCGAGTCATGCTGATGTTGCTAGCTCGTTCACCGAGCTAACTTAATCCGTCTTATTCTCTTCACTTTATTGTGTTTGCATGACATTGTCTCGGACCCAACTGTTACCTCGGAGGTTTCCCGGGCAGTGTCAGTAGAATTGGTCCGTCCTATATTCGAGTCTCTGGACTTAGCATATTTTTCCCCAACACCTTTCATTCGCGCTTATCCATAGAGAGGCACGTGGCCGACGGGATGGCCCGCAAGGGGAGCGACAGCCAAGTTTTCTTTCTCACCAAGCAGTTGAATGACCTTCCCATGCAAGTTCGGCCAGATTTTCTTAGATAAAGTAGGTTTAGGTGTTATTAGGTCCTTCCCCAAGAGCCCCTAGGGAGGCTTGTATATTGGTGTCTCCCGCTAGGTGGCCCACATGATAGGCATCCCCGGTTTTTTTGCTACAGGGGTCGGCCCGAATTGTCTTCCAAGGTGTATAACAATCTTATTATCAATGGACATTCCCTTTTTTTCAAAAAGAAAAAAGAAAAAAGAAACTCGATATTGTTTTCCTTCAACTTGAACTTTAGCTAACTCGACTTGTTTCAACGTCAGGCGAGTCAAAGAAAGGGTGATTAGGTAAAATTTAGGAGGAAAAGATCATATAATAATAAAATTTTAGTATTATTTATGATCCACTTGGTTGACTCGGGACTTACCAAGTTGACTCAACCTAGTGAGTGACTAAGTCACGAGCCGAGTCCAGGTTAATAAACTATGTTCTGCTCATGTTGGGTAGACTACCGTCAAACCCATAATCTCAACATGGCTACACATGGGTTTAACTTCAAGCCTAAAACTCATTAGAGAAATGAGTGGGATGTGGTTAACAACACTGGAGGCTTGTAAATCCATGGCATAAGGAAGTCTTAACATCCAAACAGCTCCAAAGTGATGTAGAGTGGGTCGCATACAATTTCATAGCCAAGATGGACAAGAAAAGGCCGGATTAGAGGCGGAAGTAATTCGGACCTTTCAGAACCTTAAAATGGGCGTATGTCGCAAACCGGAATATGCATATATGATTTTGGGGTAGGAGAAACTACTTTAGCCACTTAACCCGACCAGATTTCTCACACCGAATTTGTGAGATTCCATCATATCGACGGTCGAAATCCTATTTTATTTTCGTTTTTACTATTTATCGTAAGGTTTAGTTTGATTGTAACTCTTCATCTGTTGGGCTTTAGGAGTTGTGTCCAACATAAAAAGTGCTTAGAAATATTAGGAGAATAACATGATTAAGCCAAATAGGACACTTACTATTTTTGGCCGAAAACCATGATGTCCAGTAGAAATCATGACCATCAATAAATAGTAATTTTAATATTTATAGTAAGTCATGATTTTTGGGAGTTTTAGTTGTAGTTTAATTCCGAAACTTCTTCCTAGGGTTTATGTTACCATTTAAGAGGTTGTAAGCTCGTTTATTTTTATTTTTATTTTTATAAAATATTTTTTTTTTATCATCATCATCAATCAATTTATTACGAATTTCTAAAAATTATTTCTATTTTCTTATTTTCTCGTGGATTCGAGGTGTCTCTATATGAGTCCAGAGAAGTTCCATGGATTCGAAATATTTATCCCGTGAGAAAGACGGTGCTCAGACTCATCACGTTCATCCCTGCATCATATTGTCTACCATGCTGCGACTAAGAGAGAGAGAGAGAGAGAGAGAGAGAGAGAGAGAGAGAGAGAGAGAGAGAGAGAGAGAGATGTGATAGATATACCAAATGTACATGTTCCATGTTCAAGTAACTGACAGGTGTTATAGTGCATCTTTAAGTAGCTTACATGTGTTAGTATTAATCTACAAGTGCATTGCATACTTATATATGCCAACCCAAATATGTAAGGGATCCATGTATGCTTATATAGATAGGGTGCTTGACAAACAGTAATCATTACAACAAAAGAATTTGTCCATGTAAGCATATTCAGAGGGCCTTACTAGACAACTGTGTTAGGATTGACCTAGGACTTGTAAATCTTTTAAACTAGGAAGTCCTATCATCCAAATTGGTCCAAAGTGTCTACTTATGTTGTTGTGGTTAACACTAGCATCATGCCTAGGGTGGCACATGACACCATAAATAGGTCGGGCTTGATATTCCGGTCCCGGAGCTGGACCTGATTTTCCTGGTCTACCGTGGGAGAATAATATTTTAGAGAGACATATTTTTGCTGCTCTCGAGATTCGAACATAGGATCTTCCGCTTTGATACCATGTCAAACAACCATTCACTCCAAAAGCTCAAGCTGTCAGAGTGTGGTGTATCAAAAACATCATAGTGGGCCACATGACAATGAGTGTAATTTCAACAACAAGTGTTCGATATCATTGTTACAATTTGTGTGGCCCACATAAGTATTGGATCTACCTCATATTTAAGCTCACCTCCTAAAATGATAGGAATACAATGGTTGATGGGGGTAGATTTCTCCAAAAAAAAAACAAAAAAACACCGCAGATGTATTCCCAACATGGCACATCAATTCATCACAGTGACCTTATAAGTTACTTTTTGTAAGTAGAAAAGCAAAATTTAAAAAACTTATCAAAATAAGTTGCTTATTTAAGTAAAATAAGTTGCTTATTTAAGTTTAATAACTAAATTAATTAAGTGAAAAACTAACTTTATGACTTAAATTTAGTTAAAAAGTAACTTATTTGGTGGCATCCAAACGGGCCCTTAGTCATCAGGGTGAACCCATGCTACCATTATTACATGAGTTCGTTATACTGCCGCCTTAGCACAAAGAGGGATACAATGAGAGAATGGGAATTTAGCTCTCATAAAAGAATGAAAATGAGAAAAATACTCTTAGTTGGACCAGGCGCATCCTGAGCTCCAAATGTCTACCCCTCCATCTAGCCAGGAAACACGGACTGACCTAGTTGGACTAAAGCGTATGGAAATCTTCCCATGCACGTAGGGACATTTGGATGTGGACAGTTCATTTTGCCTGCCTCACTCTTCATGGCCTGCCTTGATAAAATTGTGAAAACGCCCATTTCGTGGGTTGCGAAAAATGTATGGACGATTATTAATTAGGAGGAGATAGGTCTAGTAACGGATGTCTGGGACCACCCAATCCTTTTGAATTTCGCACAGAACCGGAAGAAGATTGAAATGGAACTAAAAAAAATGGACGGTCATGATATGGATGTCTACGAGTCCAAATGCAACTAGGTGGCATGGGAAGGTTTCCATACACTTAGCCTGCTGGATCATTTCTCATATATTTCTCTAGCTTGCAAATGCTTCTAGGGTTCGTTCTCAAGTCCCTTCATGTTGTTGAACATTTTCATCAGTGTTGGTGTTGCTATTTTAATTTGATGTTCCTTTGTAACGTTAAAAATAAAAAATAAAAAAAAGAAGAAAAAATAAGAAAAGAAAAGAAACACGGACTGCATTTTAGGTTAGAATACAGCCGGCTGTTTGGTCTTTCCTAGCAACGAGGTACATGTGTTGAAAATCTGACCCATGAAAAATGTTGTGCGCACCGTGAAAATGACCTGTCTGGAAATTTGAGCTTATATAATATCTAGGTGGCCCACACTTGTACATTGAGTGAGGCCATCTTCCATTCATTGGTTTAGAGTCGTCTATGTATCGTGATTGGTGGTCCTGCCTGATTTTGGCCACAAATGACGAGTTGGTGGGATGCATGTCACATGTCGCATGTGAAGGATATCTGAGCATGAATCAGTGACTCATCCCAGTCGGATGTGACTCGTCGCAATTGACTTGGACTTGCTGGAGCCTGATTAGGTTCAGCACCATGACTCAGCAATGAAAATGTGACTTAGCCGAGTCGCCGTGGCTCTACTCAGGACCAAAGCGAGTCAGTCCGAGTCACACTGATTTCAATCCATGCATCGGACTCGTCCAAGTAGGTAGGCACGTACATTGAGTCAGATCATTGGCTATATGTAGTTCATAGACCAGCTCAATTATCGGCCAGGTGATCTTTATCGTGCGCTCCACCTTTGGTACGGTTGGAATATTAGGGCTGAAAGTCCGGCGGGTTCAACCCGACCGACCCGTGAACCAGTGACATTGGGTTGGGCTTGGGAGGATGCATCGGGTTCAGTCTCATGCTTGGGTTATACAAATACCAATCTCATAAAACTTGGGTTGGGCTTAGGTTAAGGTCTCAGGTTGCCCGACCCAACTCGAACCTGACCGATATATAAGTTACTTATAAATTATAATTCAGTGTGGATTGTCTATGTTGAAGGCATAAAAAATTTCACTACCGTCGGGTCTCATTGGTCCACATCATTTCCGTTAATTCAAGCTAATAAGATACGTCAGATTTCGTACAACATTACTTTTAAAGAAGTAGTTGTGTCCTGTATTTTAACTTGTTTGTTTACAAAAAATGAAGTTCTTTGAGATAAATAATTATATATATAATTAATAAAATCATAAGTAAAAAAGAAAAGAAAAAAAAGATGTGTATTGAAATATAATAAACTAATGTAATAATGAAAATAATAGCATGTATCCACTGACCAACCCAACCGAGCCCACTTGGATTGAGCTTGGGCTGAGAATTCCCAACCTGATGTGTGGTTGGGTTGGGTTAGGGCTGAGGTATAGGAATGTTGGGTTGAGCACCAACCCCATCCGACCCAACCTAACCCAACCCGCCCGACTTTCAGCCCCCATTGAATATCATGCGCAAATGACATCTCGGGGAAAGCGAAGGCTAGCCGTTGGGATCATTTCTCTTAACAAAAGCCTCGTTAGCACCAACGGCCATCTCCGCCAGCAATGAAGGTTATTCCGAGACATCCCAGAGACGCCTCGCTTCACCCTCTTCACCGGAAACTCCCTCCCGGGGGCTTGAGGAGCCGTGCACTGCCATCAAAACCAAAATTAAAAGGGAGGGAGAGAGTACGAAACTCACCGGAGATAGCAAGGAGGGCTGAAAAGGAGATAAATGTGGAAGCGAAAGTCAAAAATCCAAGGGGAAAAACAGTGAAAAATGGCGGAAAACGGGAAAGCAGTGGAAATCAGAGGGAAAGGAAGACGCACGAAAATGGGAAATGCGCGTCCCTCTCCCCCTTATATAGTCGTGCCACATGGCTAGGGCATTTAAGGAGGAGTCAAATCGACGGTCGTTTTGACTCCCCCACCCGACACGTGGCGCATTCCGAACGACGCAACAGCCGCCATGGCCACTTGTCCAGTGACTATGAGCGGGAAGAAACGTTCCGACGGCTGCCCGCTCGTGCGACCTCGATTGATGAACCGTCGCGTGCTTTGGACGACATAACGCTCCTGCGAGCATTAAATGGTCTATCATAAAGTCGGTCCCAACGCAAGCCGATTCAATAATTACTCTACTCCATAGCGTCAACAACGTTGATGCAAGGAGTAGGGGCTTATTGTTAGGGAAAAAATAGTACAAGTCCGAAGGCTCGACTATGGAATGGACCAACTCTACTGACACTGCCCGGCGATCCGAGGTAATAAGCCCGACCGAGGCAGGTAAGTAAAAAGCTTAAATGAGAGACTTAACTTGAGTTCCGGGGAATAAATTCCGACCAAAATTTACAAAGTCATGAGCCACAAGGCTAAGTATATAAGATGCATAAAGTTGACTCGACAAACGAGGAAGCAACATCTAAAGATGCCGATAAAAGCCCAAAGCTTACAAGCCACCCAATCGACTATAAAACCGACCCATGTTTGGGTCAGTTATAGAGTCGGCTATCGGATTAAGAAAGGATATCGATTACGGGTCTGTTCCGTTTTATCCGACAGATAATGAATAGTTTATCCTTGTAGCCAGCCGAGGTCCACTCATCACCAGAGTCAGTTAGGGCTGAGCCAAGCAAGGAAAAGACGGTGTAAATGGAAATACTGTCCCGAAAATCCAGTAGAAGGATCTTCAATCCCGAAGATCTCGGGATCGGATGGAGTTCAAAAACAGATCAAAATCAAATCCCTGAGAAATCAGGAGAAGAATTCCTGTACGCCAAGGCCCTCCTATTCCTATAAATACAGGGGACCTCCAAGGTGAAAGGTACGAAAAAACTCTCTTAAAACCTCCTACTACGTCCACCGTACTGACTTAAGCATCGGAGGTTCCTCGGCTCTAGCCAGGGTCTTCATTACCTTCTTCTTTGTGCAGGTGAAAGGACGGAGGGAGACGCACCAATTTTTTGCATCAACAATAATTAATAAAATTATAAGTATAAAAAATAAGATGTGTTTTGAAATATAATAAACTAATATAATAATGAAAATATTAAAATGTATCCCAACCGAGCCCACTTGAATTGGGCTTGGGCTGAGAATTCCCAACCTGATGTTAGGTTGAGTTGGGTTAGGGCTGAGGTATAGGAACGTTTGGGTTGGGGTTGGTTTGAACACCAACCCCACCCGATCCAACCTAACCCAACCCGCCAGACTTTCAGCCCCCACCGAATATCCTGCGCAAATGGCATCTCGGGGAAAGCGAAGGCCGGCCGTTGCGATCATTTCTCTCAACAAAAGTTGAAGAAGTTGTGTATTTATCAATGAAAAATGATCCCGTGCGTCTAACCATATGAATTACCGTATGTTCGAGTTGTATGGGGTCCTTCGTGATGTGTAATGTCATCCGACACTTCCAGTATATTTTCTTCAGAGTGCTAAGTCTACAGTTCAAAACGCGTCCTGATCCATACATTAGGTGGGCCACACCAAAGAGTACAATGTGAGACATTGGGCAGGGGTGGAAACTTCCATATGTAATGTTGAATCCATAGCCTTGTTTATATGTCATCGAACTCATTCATCAGATGTTATCCACCGTAATGAAGGGACATACCAAAAATAAAAAATTTCAAAAAATTAGATAGGCCACAAAAGTGAATATATAGGCTACAGGCATGTGTCTACATTTCTTCCTGTGTTGTGGCCCACCTAAGATCTTGATAAGAATGATTCTGGGTACGTACAGTTCCTATGAAGATTCTCACACGATGAACGGTTTAGATTCTAATACACATCACGGATGGCTCCACGCGCCCTAACGTATGCATGTGTAGGTGTACAGCTTTGTGAAATTGTATATCTAATTCCTATTTGGAAGTATGCATTGGTCTGCAAGGTAAAAGACAGTGGCATAATGTTCCCCCACAACATATATAATACCAGCAATCGTACCACATTGCACCCTTGCAATCATCGCCGTTGGATTTTATTCTAAGCTTTCGAGCTCTACCCATGCCAATCTCTCTCTCATGGAAGGTGATTCACAAGGGTTTCGGCTCTCCCCGTTCTTGGTGGCCTTCATTGGCATAATGTCAACGGGGCTCATGCTCCTCATCTACCATTGCATTGTAGTGAGGTGGTGCAACCGGCGCCATCCGTTAAGGCCGACACATAGGCCACCATTTTCGCCGGGAGTAGAGACGATGAGCGGCTTAGATAACTCCTTCATACAGCTGCTCCCAGCGTACAAGTATGGGACAGAGGTGCCGATCGACGCCGGCGAATGTGCAGTGTGCCTGTGTGAGTTCAAGGAAGGAGATGAGGTGCGGCGGCTGCCAGAGTGCTTGCACTCCTTTCACGTGCCTTGCATTGATATGTGGTTCTACTCGCATTCGAATTGCCCGATCTGCAGGACCGATATGACACCCTCACCAAGCCCACAACAAGCAGTGCAGCTGGAATCCGGTAGGTTGCCGAATTTGGGTGGGTACCCTTGAATGAAAATGCATTAGTGGATCGTTAATGGGACAAACACGTGTGACATCCAGGCCATTTGCAAAAAGTCCATCGGGCCCACATTGAATAGTTTCTCGGCTGATCCAGTCATCAGGTGGGCCACAAGTGCATGTTGAGTATGGATCATTCGACCTTCTTCATTTCTAACTGACCATTTTTCTTTTCTACATATGGGCAACGCATCTGTAAGAAAATCAAAGTCAGAATATTATTATTTGTGGTATTTTGTAAATTAAATGTCCAAGAAATCATTATAAACAAAAAAAATAAATAAATAAAAAATCTAATTTCATTTCCTGAGAAGCTACACAGCACTGACTACATTCGGCGGGCTGCCCCCAACAGAAAATAGACTAGGGGGAAGCCTACCGTAAGAGACTACAAACTGGAAAAAAACCAGGAAAAAGAGACCGAGGGCCAGCTATCTTGGCCCTCCCTTTGAGGACTGTCTGATGGCAGCTGGGCCTACTTTGTCGAGGAAAAGAAGGCCCCTAATATGGGAGGAAAAGAGCTATGGAGGAAGACGGACGAGAGAGCTGCCCTGGAGATTGCTCCCTTTGCGGGTCATCCCATCTGCCGGAGCATTACCTTCCCTCCGCACATGACCAAACTTGAACGGGCCCTATGCTTCAACTTTTCTATTCTAGACAACCAATACTTCCATATTCAAGCTGGATTTGAAGCTCCATTCAGCAAATCCTCCACCAGCTTAGAGTCAGGTTCTATCTCAACTTTGGATAATCCAAGAAATCATTTAAATGATCATGGAATGCTCTAAAAGGTTGGCCACACCATGAAAATCACTTGGTGCAAGGAATAAAACTGATGCTAATCCATTCATTAGGTGGGCCACACCTGTACTTTGGATCAGATTGATGGATGTCCATTGTTTCCAACTAGTTTTATTTGAGCATTCTGTCCTGCGATGCTAAACGTCATTGTAATTGTCAAGATCTGTCATCCCTTTACACGATGGACATACCATTTGATGGGACCTAATGTGATGGCCCACCCTGTAAGTTATTTTGGTTTGACCAGTAACTTTTGATGGCTGGGATCTTCCAATCTAGGAGATTTTTGGAGTAGGGGGAGGGGGTCAAGGGGTTGGGTTTGGATCGAGTCAAGGTCAGCCCAATCCACTCATTCACTAAACGGACCAAAATTTCTTGCCCAAACCGCTGACCCACAACCCAGCCTCCCTGACCGACCAAATCGACTTAAAAATTCATCGCCCCGACCTGCATCGACCCAATTAATTATAAATGGATTGGGCTAGACTGACCCGACTCAATCTGCAACGACCTTGTTTATGTCTGACTTGTCACAGCAAGCTCTAGCAAATATATACGATGTCATCATGTGTTAACATACTCGTATGAAAGACAAAAACAAAGTACTTACGGAGTGCAGAGAGAGATCGTAAGGATTCGAATGATACTTCTGTAAGAGTTCACACTGGGAATATTAGAGCACCTAGAGACATGCACAATTGAAGCCCTAAAGACGGCCAGTCCCCCCCCTTGACACTTGGCTAGAAGGTAAAGGTTGCACATACACATAGCACTCAGAGAGTGTGCGCAACTTGGTGTAACACAAAGGTAGATATATAGAGACGCATGGCCAAATTTAATTAGCCACAAACATCCGTGAATTACAAATTACTAGTGCATTAAGTAGAGAAAGCCTTCCAAAATTGAAAATATAAGTATTCCCCGCAAAATAATAGTTGGCTGGCTTTTACTCAAAATAAAAGTATATCAAGCCAAAGCCGCTAACTGATCGGACTATTGATTCTGAAAGCCAAGGGACTATACACAAGGTCTCCACTTAACCCATGTCTATAAAAGTAGCAGAGAACAAAGAGCTTTAAGCCCTCGCCAATCCAATTAAACAAATATCCTATTCAACATTGCCTATCAAATCTTTTCATCTCTTATAAATGGCTATATTAGCGTAGCTCAGCTTAGTTTAGCCTCTTCATTTCTATCTAACACCATGCTACAGTAAGTCCAGATCAATTAGTGTAACTTAAATCTTTCAATTTCTGTCCAACGTATTATGCAGCAAATCGGAATTAGTTTAATTTCATCAACAAGATCTGGCCAGAGCCGGAGATGGGCACGGTGGGATAGAATGCTATTCAATGCTAATTGGCTACAATCCCTTCCCAGATCCCAGGTTGACCATTTAACTAGATTTCAATCAGATCACTCGCCGATCCTCCTAACTTTCAAGAATGATGCTTCCAACTTCCCCCATCCTTTTAAATTTCAAAGGATGTGGACAACCCATGAAGATTTTAAAAGGGTTATCCAGCAAAGTTGGGAGATGGATGTCGGGGCGGCCCCAATGTATAAGGTCATGATCAAAATGTAGAACCTCAAAAAGGTGTTGAAGGATTGGAACAGATAAACCTTTGGAAATGTGCACAGTAATGTGAACCAGGCTGAGGACGATGTTAATCAAGTTGAATTGCTCCTTCTAAACTGGTTTTCTGATGCTGATATAGAAAGGATGCAGCAGGCGCAATCCAACTTGAAAAATGTTTAGCTGCACGAAGAGATCTTCTGGAAACAAAAATCACGAAACACTTGGCTAAAAGAAGGAGACAGAAACACCAAAATTTTCCATCATTCAGTCCTGGACAAGCGAAGAAGGCTGACCATTGATAAAATCAAGTCCACCTCAGGTGATTCCCTCGAAAATATCGATGACATTGGCATGGAAGCTGTTAATTATTTCAAGACCTTATTTTCGTCTACAGGAAAAGATGTTCCTGACCAGATTTTCGCTAGTATTCCTTCCACCGTAACAGCCCAAATGAATGAGGACTTGATGCAGCCTCCATCCATCGACGAGGTCAAGGCAGCGGTTGATTCAATCCCGCTGGATAGCGCTCCAGGGCCTGATGGCTTCGGTGTATCTTTCTTTTCTTCCTGCTGGGATGTGATTGGCGATGACATATTTGCTACTGCTAAGGATTTTCTTGATGGAGGTCCGATGCCTCGAGCTTTTCAGTGTACTCAAATCTGTTTAATTCCAAAGAAGAGCAACCCCGAAACCATTGCATATTTTAGACCCATCAGCCTTTACAACGGCATCATGAAGATCTTCTCCAAGTTAATCGCATCCCGGCTGGCAGTTTATCTCCCGACCATCATTTCATAAGAACAAGGTGCCTTTGTTAAAGGACGCTCTATCGCTGAGAGCATCTCCATCGCGAGAGAAATGGTCCACGAACTTGATCGCAGGGTCTTTGGCGGCAACCTGATTTTGAAACTAGATATGGAAAAAGCCTACGATCGGCTTGATCAGTGGGGATTCCTCACTGCTGTGCTTTAGAGTTTTGGATTTGATCAGCGGTGGATTCAATAAGTGCAGCGCTGCTGGTTTGGGAGTTGGTTCTCCATCCTCATTAATGGTAGAGCGTTTGGGTTCTTTCAGTCGACTCGAGGGTTGCGATAGGGAGACCCTCTCTCTCCCTCCCTGTTCATCATTGCAGTTGAGCTCCTCAGCCGTGGCATTCGAAAGTTGTTCTCTCTAGGAACCTATCAAGCATTCAATCTCCCGCCATGCTGCCCCATGATTTCCCATTTGTTATTCGCTGATGATGTTATGTTGTTTTTGAATGGCAGGCTCTCTTCAGTGCGGGCGCTTCTTAAGTTCATTCATGAGTATGAGGAAGCCTCAGGCCAGAAGGTGAACAACCGGAAATCATCCTTCATAGTCCCGAAAAAAGCCTCAAGATCTAAAGTCAAGAAATTAGTCCAACTGTTGGGCTTCAGACAAGCGCATCTGCCTTGCTCATATCTGGGCGCGCCGCTCAGCAGGGGGAAGACTTGTACCTCTCTCCTGCAGCCAATGATCCAGAAAATCCTCACCAGGACCGAAGGCTGGAAATCAAGACTGTTGAATCCAGCGGCGAAGTCTATTCTGATCAAACACGTTTTGACAAGCATTCCTCTCCATGTCTTGTCTGCACTAAATATCCCTGCTGCGGTTTGTAAAACTCTGGAAGCAGGCTTTGCAAATTTTTTTTGGGGCTCAATGGACGGTCGGAAGAAGAAGCATTGGGTGAACTGGGCCACAATTTGCAGGCCCCAGTTAGAGGGAGGTCTGGGGATAAGAAGACTGCAGGATGTAATGCTGGCCTTTAGAATTAAAATGGGTTGGAATCTTCTTCAAGGTAAATCTCTTTGGGCAAAATTCTTCTTAGCGAAATACATTCCCAAACTCATTTGTTCCAGAGGTAGGACCTCTCTGGCTGCCTCGCCGGTGTGGAAGGAAATACTCAAAACGCTAGCATTCACCATTCATCATTCAAAATGGCTCATTGGTGAAGGGAAGGTTAGTTTTTGGAATCAAAACTGGACTGGAGGGGGCCTTCTCGCTGGCGCCACCCTGATCCCTGTTCTGCATCCCCTCCGGGAGGCTTTGGTGAGGGACTTTCACCCCCATTCCGGCAGGTGGACTCTCCCTCAACTTCAACCGCTCCTCCCTCCATCTACTCTTCAGCTGATCAAGAACAGTCCGGTAGTTATCTCTGACAGGGAAGATGTCCTGGTTTGGGACCTGTTTGCCTCAGGTGCTTTCTCTCTTAAGTCAGCGTGGAATGGGTATAGGCACCATCAGCCGATTTTGAAATGGGCTAAGTGGGCTTGGAATAAACTTCTTCCTCCCAAAATTGGCTCCTTTCTCTAGAAGATCATGCATTCTACAGTCCCGGTGGATTCTGCAATCCAGAAGTTGGGTGTTTATGTTGTCTCTTGCTGTGAGTGTTGTAGGGATCCTCTTGAAGATTTGTTGCTCAACTCAGCTCTAGGGAATGGAACCCGCGGGTCGGCTCTGCACTAGCCAGTATCATCCACCTGTTCTTCCCCTTACGCTATTGAGGACCTTGACCACTTATTTTGCCATGGCAGGATTGCTAAGGAGGTCTGGGGTCATTTTTCCTGGATCTTCGATTTGGCCCCTGTCCCAAATCAATCCATTAAAAGCAGGGTGCTGCAGTGGTCTGGAAAAGCGTCCAGATCTTCTCGTATCAGGTACCTGATTGGGCTGACCCCGTCCTTCATTATCTGGGAACTCTGGCTGAGCCGAAACGCTTCTAGATTCGAAGGGGAGAAGATGTCAGCTTTGCAGGTCATCTCCCGTGTCAACAGATGGATCCAGGAAGTTGGAACCTTCATGTCAGCCCCCTCCAGGGTCACTTTCATGGAATCAGTGGCGTCCCAATATTTGAGCCTACAAAGAACCTTCAGCCCCAAGCCTGACAAATCGGTCCTGGTTAAATGGGTCAAGCCTAGTAGCGGCTGGATCAAGCTCAATACGGATGGCTCTTCGCGTGGTAATCCGGGGGAGAGTGGTGGTGGGGTTGTCTGTAGGGATCATCAAGGGCGGCTCATCTTCGCTTTCCATAGAAGATATGGCAGGGCAACGAACACGATGGCGGAGGCTAGGGCGATGCTTGAAGGTATTACCATTTGTGCCAAATTGGGTTTAACGAACATTTTAGTTGAATCGGACTCGAAGATTGTCGTGGATGCTACCACAAATCCTGCGGCCCCCGCCCCTTGGAACATCTGGTACCACATGGGATCTATTCTTCACTTCAGTCGCCTTCTCAATCTTTCTTTCCGCCATATTTTCCATGAAGGAAACTCGGTAGCAGATGCTATGGCTAAATTGGCTAGTGAAGGTTGCCCCAACAGGCTTTATACTTCCCGAGCTGACCTTCCGCCCAGCATAAGGGGCTCCCTCTTTCTTGATAATGTGGGGATTGGAAACATTAGAACTTCTTAGCCTCTCCCCCCCTGCGACCAAGTTGCGGTTCTTAGCCAGTCCCTCTTCTATTTTGAGCACATGATAGGCAGGGTCTGAGTCTTTTTGTTGGCTCCCACCCGAATGGTTGTATATCCCCGTTGATTTTTCAATACAATCTTTCTTCTTAAATTTTTTTTTTAAAAAAAAAAAAACTTGTTGTTGGACCCCAAATCTCTAAGTCCTTACTTAATGATTCTCTAAGTTACAACCTACTAGCCAAACAATGACCGCTCATGACCGTTCAAGTTTAGATAATTGTCTTATGACCATTTAGGTCTAGAGTATTGTCAACCATCGACAACTGCTTCATACGCCCAAATTGTCATTGATAATTTCTTCTACTTTATTTACTTTTCTATCAATATTTGAACTGCATTCTTATATTATTCAAGTTAATAAAATCAATACTGGACAAAAAGGCCATTTGCAGAGGCAATACTTAGAAGATATCAGTACAATGTAAAAAAGAAACAATGAACTCATGTTAATTATGGTATTTGGGTAAGTTGGTAAATAAATTATTGGAATGACGTTCTTTGTATGCTTTTATCACTTGTATTTTCCAGTTATTATATGCATTTGAATTAAATTATATTCCTGTATATAAAACTGAGGATGAGTAAGTGGTGAAAGTGAAAATCTCCAAGTGTGAATACTAGACAACTAGGTGTTGGGGGCCTTGCACAAAACCTTAGGATCTAGCCTCCCGAAATAAACCAGAATTATGAAATAATAAAGCAATGAAATAAATCAAAGCATAAACCACACACCATATAAGAGATTTTTACGTGGAAAACCCTCAAAGAGGTAAAAACCATGGTACCTCATCCAGATCAACAATCCACTATGAAGTAGAACACTACAACTTTCTTCACTCACGCAGGAGTGGATAAACAATGAGAGAATAAAAGGGAAAAAAATGGAGAGATCTCATCGATTACGAGGATGTAGAAGTGCTGAGATATAAATTGCACAGTAGATAACCTCCACGAGCATAACCTCCCTTCTACAAGCTTCATCTCTCTCTCTTTTTCTCTTTCTCTCACACCTTTGATAGCCCTAAACCCTTTAGCAAATCCTTTGTAAAGCTTTAGGAAACCCTCTTGTCATACCTAGAAAGCCCTAGGTACCTCCTATTTATAGTTTATTCTATTTATAATTTAAGAAACTCCCTTCCGCATCCTTGTTGCGAAAGGACTCAAAATCCGCAATCCGCATAAAATCGTGTAAGGAATGAATCTGCGTAACCACGACTGGTCATGCACCAGCCCTCGACCGATCGTGTAAAGTTCACGACCGGTCGAGCACGAGGAAAAACCTCCATTAAATCTCTCCCTTTTTGACCCACGAGGGGTTCACCTTCTTTAAGCCAGTCCGATTTCTACAAACCTCAAACTTGCCCTTGAGCAAAGCCTTGGTCATCATGTCTGACCCATTATCGTCCGTATGGACCTTCTCAAGCTGTAATACCTTCTGCTCCAAAGTATCCTTGATCCAGTGATATCGAATCTCTATGTGCTTCGACTTGGAATGCTGACTTAGATTCTTGCTCAAGTGTGTAGCACTCTGACTATCGCAATAGACCACGTGCTCCTCCCGCTTCAAGCTAAGTTCCTATAAGAACCTCTTCATCCAAAGCATATATATCTCTTTGCATGCCTCTATGACTGCAATGTACTTGGCCTCTGTCATCGACAATGCTACGACCTTCTGTAGCTTGCTCTGCCAAGAAACTGCTCAACTTGAACATAAACCCAGATGTAGAGTTCCTGGAGTGTATGTCACCTGCCATATCTGCATCTGTGTAGCCCTCTAACACAGGTTTACCGTCAGCATAGCATAGGCTCAACCTGGATGAGCCTCTTAGATACCGCAATATCCATTTCACCACTGTCCAATGCTCTTTGACAGGATTGGCAAGATACCTGCTGACAACACTAACCGTATATGCTATGTCTAGGCGTGTACACACCATAACATACATTAAACTTCCTACAACTGATGCGTAGGGTATCTTCTGCATCTCTTTCACCTCCGTCTTCGTCTTGGGACACTGCCTGTCTCTTAATCTGAAGTGACCGTCCAGTGGAGTACTGACCAGCTTCGCTGCATTCATATTAAATCGCTCTAGGACTTTCTCAATATACTGCTCTTATGACAGCCAAAGCTTCCTGCTGCTTCTATCACGGGTTATCTCCATTCCTATGATCTGTTTAGTCAACCCCAAGTCTTTCATCGCAAACGACTTGCCCAACTCCTGTTTCAGCTTGTCGATCTTCTTGATGTCTTTTCTCATGATGAGCATGTCATCAACGTATAATAGCAGAACTAAGAAATCACCATCTGAGAACTTGCACATGAACACACAGTGGTCTGACTCTGTTCTGTCATACCCATGCTGTAACATGAACGCGTCGGACTTCTTGTACCATTGCTGTGGAGCTTGTTTCAACCCATACAAGCTCTTCCTCAGCCTACACACCATATGTTATTTGCCCTTGACTTCGAACCCCTCCAGTTGGTGCATGTAGATCTCTTCTTCCAGGTTATCATGGAGGGAGGCAGTTTTAATATCTAACTACTCTATCTCCAGATCCATGCTAGCCACCAACCGAAGCAACACCCGTATGGATGTCATCTTCACCACCGGTGAGAATATCTCCTCGAAGTCTATGCATTTCCTCTGACCAAACTCTTTCACCACAAGTTTGGCCTTGAACCTTGTCTGTGAATTCTTCTACTCAACCTTCTTTCTGAACACCCACTTGTTGCTCAAAACTTTCTTGCCCTTAGACAATTTTACCATATCATAGGTGTAGTTCTTATGCAAGGATTTCATCTCCTCTTGCATAGCTTTCAACCACTCCCCCTTATGCTCATCGGCTAGAGCCTCAGAATAATCATCTGGCTCTTCCCTATCAATCACCATAATGTACTCATGTGGCGAGTACCTCTTGGATGGTTGTCCGTCCCTAGATGATCCTCACCTTTAGCTCAACAGGTGGATCAAGTGGGGGCTGCTCCCCTGGTCCATCTTTTGAAGGAACTCCCTTGTCCTCTGTACCTTGCTGTACCCCCCGTCATCAGGCACCACGGGAGGAATAACCGGATCCATGTCCTCTAGCTCACCTGAACTAGGCTGGTTCTTCTCTGGTTACCAATGTCTTTTATACACTGATCTTCAAAGAAAATCACATCTCTACTCCTGACGAGCTTCTTCTCGGTCGGATCCCACAATTTGTAACCGAGCTTTTCATCACCGTACCATAAGAATACACACTGCCTGATCTTTATATCGAGCTTGGACCTCTCGTCCTTTGGTACGTGAATGGATACCCTGCATCCAAACACCCTGAGATGACTATACGATAGATCCTGTCCAGTCCACACCTTCTCAGGTACTTCTCCATTCAACGGGGCTAATGGAGACCTGTTTATCAAATACACCGCCGTGTGCATTGCTTCTCCCCAGAACATCTTGGACAATTTCGCATGGGATAACTTGCATCTAATTCTCTCAACAATGGTGCGATTCATTCGCTCAGTTACACCATTATGCTGGGGGGGGGGGGGGGGGGGTCTTGGGAACCGTCTGTTTATGCTGTATACCCAGAGACTTACATTACTCATGAAAGTCGCCAATGTATTCACCACTATTGTAGTGCGGATGCACTTCAATGATCTACCTGTCTCTCTCTCGACCATAACATGAAACAATTTAAACACACCCAAGGTATATACCCAAACCCTCCTAGATGCATCATCTATAAAAGTGACAAAATCCAATGCCCCACCTAAGGTTTTTGTCCTCATAAGACCACAAACATTAGAATAAACCAAATCTAATGCATGCACTTTATTAACATGAGAAGCAGTTTTAACAAATGAAACTCTATGTTGTTTCCCTAATAAACAATCAAGACAGGTTTTAAGAAGTGTACCTGTCACGTCTGGAAGGAACCGCTTCCTTACTAGTAGCTAAAGCATTTTTCCACTCATGTGGCCTAGACGCCTGTGCCACATGTCAATAGCTAAATCTTCCGCTGCGTTCAACCCACCCTTGCACACACTAACACTTGCCTTGTAAAGGGTGCAACACTTCTTTCCTCTAGCCACAATCAACGAACCCTTGATAAGCTTCCATCACCCACCAGCAAACCGGCTTTCATAGCCATCATCATCCAACCTTCCCGTCGATATCAAGTTGAGGCAAAGGTCTGGGATATGCCTCACATCCCTTAGAACCAATGTGCAGCCCACATCGGTCTTCACACAAACATCATCGACCCCTATGATCTTCGATACGACAGATTTCCCATATTCACGGTCCCATAGTCACCAAACTTGTAACTTGTGAAGAAGTCCCTGCGTGGAGTCGCATGAAAAGATTCTCCTGAGTTAATCACTCAGTCGGTGTCCTGACTCGTAGCCGTGAGATAAACATCGTGATCTCCTGAAAGAATAACTACGTCGTCATCTTAGGTGACCGCGGTGGAATCTGATTCATCTTTCTTCTCCTTTCTTGTCGTTCTTCTTATCACGACATTCATGCTTGTAGTACCCCTTCTTGCCACAATTCTAGCAATCAACATCCTTTCTGTTACTTGACTTGCCTCTTGATTTATCTCGGGCCTTCCCGCCCTTCCTGTTCTTTCCTCTCCCCCGTTCCTGTGTCACAAGGGCCTTTTGCTGAGTAAACCCCTGAGACTTCCTCCTTGTCTCCTCATTGAAGAGACAACTGGTTACCTGTTCCATGGAAATCTTTCCATCTGGCGCGGAGTTAGTTAGAGACACCACCAATGTCTTCCAACTGTCAGGCAATGAACTAAGTAATAGTAAAGCCTGCAATTCATCATCCAAGACCATCTTCATAGCAGAGAGTCGGTTCACTATATTGCTGACCTCATTCATGTGCTCGGCCACAGAATCACCATCCTTGAACTTGAGATTCACAAGTCGCCTTATTAGAAAATTTTTATTACCGGCTGTCTTCCTCTCATACAACCCTTCTAATTTCAACTATATGCTAGTGGCTGAGGTCTCTGTAGACACATGGTGGAACACAGAATCATCCAACCATTGTCTAATAAATCCCACCGATTTTCGGTCCATCTTCTTCCAATCATCATAAGACATATCCTTGGATTTTGCTGATATGCCTAAAATTGGAGAATATAAGTCCTTGCAATAAAGCAAGTCCTCCATCTTAGCCTTCCATATGGTCCAGTTAGAACTATTGAGGCTGATCATCCTTGATAAGCCACCTTCCATAATTTAAAACCGATCCTACCTGTTCAATGAACTTAGCTCTGATACCACTTTATTAGGGGCCTTACACAAAACCTTAGGATCTAGCCTCTTGAAACAAACCAAAATTATAGAATAATAAAGCAATGAAATAAATCAAGGCATAAACCACACACCACACAAGAGATTTTTACGTGGAAAACCCTCAAAGAGGTAAAAACCACGGGACCTCGTCCAGATCAACAATCCACTATGAAGTAGAACGTTATAACTTTCTTCACTCATGCAGGAGTGGATAAACAATGAGAGAATAAAATGGAAAAACGGAGAGATCTCATCGATTACGAGGACATAGAAATGCTGAGATATAAATTGCACAATAGATAACCTCCACGAGCATAACCTCCCTTCTACAAGCTTCCTCTCTCTTTTTCTCTTTCTCTCACACCTTTGATAGCCCTAAACCCTTTAGCAAATCCCTTGTAAAGCTTTAGGAAACCCTTTTGTCATACCTAAAAAGCCCTAGGTACCTCCTATTTATAGTTTAGGAAACTCCCTTCTGCATCCTTGTTGCGAAAGGACTCAAAATCCGCAATCATCACAAAATCGCGGAACCAATCTGCGTAACCACGACTGGTCGTGCACCAGCCCTCGACCGGTCGTGTAAGGCTTATGACCAGTCGAGCACGGGGAAAAAACTCCATCACTAGGGATAGGTGATGCCACTTAAATAGATGGGAGGAGAAATCCTGGGGTGCTAATTTCCAACCTTGGTGCTCATAAGGGCCTCCATCACGGACTGTAGGTCGGGTTGGGAAGGAGTCTAATCAGCTCTTAATGGTTACACATTGACCGAGGCTTGGTGAGACTGCTAGTACACGAAGCTTTTACGCATGGTATTTAGACATGTACACGAAATAAGGGTCACCTATGCAAGCCAGATGGGTGTGGGTAGGCCTAGTTGAAATAGACTAAGCCCTGATGGTTCAATTGTATAACTGTATGATATTGTGGTTGAAATTCGGGCAAGTGGTCTAAATGAAGATCTGGTATATGTTTTGTAAAATATCATGTAAATAATACCTATAACATGCATGATTTTGATAGCATGTTATATTATTGTTTACTGAGCTTAAATAAGCTCACTTTGTTTAAAATTGACCATCTAGAACAAAGAGTATGTACGACGTTTATGTGAACTACCTAATGATGTTCATAAAATACCAATAAAGGAAGTGGAACCTGCTAGAATTATCATGGAAGAGTACGAAGGTTAGAAGCAAGAGGAGAATGATGAATGAACGAATGATTCCATTTATTTTGAATGGCTAGTTGATTAGGATCAATTCATTTATTTTACTTTCAGGAATATTTGATGTAGAGCGGGTCACGGACAGTTTCATGGTCAAGATGGATCAGAAAAGGCCCGGTCGATGATAGAAGTGATCCGGACCATCGGACCTTAGATCGGGCGTATCTTTCAATCCGGAATGAGTTAGCCGACGTAAATATATATGATTTTGGGGTAGACGAGCTACTTTAGCCAACCAACCTGGCAATGTCGGGTTAAGACACTCGAAATTGTGAAAACCCCTAAATCGACGGTCGTTTCCCTATTTTAATTTCGTTTTTACTATAAATAGTAAGTTTTAGTTTGATTACAACTCTTCATCCGTTCGGCCTTAGGAGTTGCGCCCAACATGAAAAGAGCTTAGAATAATTAGGAGAACGGTTTGGTGAAGCCAAATAGGACACTTACTATTTTTGGCCGAAAACCTTGCGCACTAGTAGACATCACGATCGTCTATAAATAGTAAGTTTACTATTTATAGTAAGTTGCGAATTCTAAGAGTTTTAGTTGTAGTTTGATTCTGATTTCTTTCCCATTGCTTTGTATCCCTATTTAATGGGTTGTGAACTCGTTTTTATGGATTCATTAATCAATTTTGAATTTATTAGAATTTATTTCTATTTTATGCTTTCTTTCTTCGCGAATTCGAGAAGTCTCTGTGAGGAGTCCAGAGAAGTTCCGTGGATTCGGAATACTTATCCTCTTGAGGAAGACGGTGCTCGACCTCACGTCCTCCCCTGCGTCAGTTTGGTATCAAAGCGAGGTTTCTCCTCGGATCGATGGCTTCTAATGACGGGTCGGACAACAATCCCATGGGCGGTGCTCCAGAAAATTTACCTTTAATAGGGCAACACCGACGGCTAAAAACCGTCGGCAATGACCTTCTCCGACGGCTTTTAGCCGTCGCAAGGTCCGTCAGTAAAGAGTGCGTCGGGGTTGCTCGCCGACGGCTAAAAACCGTTGGCGTTGTCGGCGGTAAAAATCCGCCGGCGTTATCGACGGCTAGAATCCGTCGGTGTTATCAGCGGCTAGAATCCGTCAGCGTTCTCGGCGGCTAAAAACCGTCGATGATTCTCATTAATTAAAAAAATAAAAAAATATATAATTTATCATCCATTTAATTTGGATGATATATTATATATTTTTTGCTTTTCTATTGTGTAGACTTACCTTCTCAAATGATATACCCATTTCTCCAAAGCCCTGAACGAACCAACCTATTTGAGAAGGTAATCTACATAATAGAAAAGCACATGAACCAACCTATCACATAAATGTTCAAATGTAATCAAATAGTTATCACAGCTTTTGCTGCAGTCTGTGTAATTCTCTCGTGTGATATATGACATTCTACTTTCAAATTTGTCACAAGCATGAATATGATCCTATGTACAAATTGGCACTCTTTAGTTCTTATAGTCCAGCTATGCATTTCAAAGAATGGTGAAAGAACACCGATGCATAATTTCCAGTAGAGTGAATCATCTTGATGGAAGTAGGACCTAGAATTAAGACAATTAAATAAACATACCGTGCTTGTAGAAATATCCCCTTCGGATACCCATGAACCAACTATAAATTCTGGAGCTGCTAGATCACCAAGACTACAGTAAAAAATCATTTCACAAAAAATGTTATCCTTTGGATTCAAATGTAACATTCGCTAAACACATAAATAAAGAACCATGATAAATCCATTTGCAAGTGTAGGATCTCAAATCCAACTCCCCACACAAGTGCCAACATGCACATGCAAGATCTTAGTTGTTCATCATGTAGGTGACCATCCATGGTGCATGCCTTGTGGCCCAATAGTCAAGTCAATTTTTAACTGTCCACTTTTATGTAAACACGTCCTAACTGATCCTAAATGAGGAGCTCACCTATATACAAGCCTAGGAAGGGACTAGATGTGTACGTCAATTGTTTATATTATGCCATGTGGCATATATCCAACAGTCAAGAATGCTCTGTGACCCTATTAATAGACTCTTCCACACTCATAAGCTACAAGACTCAGCCAGAGAACTCCAGAACCTTCTAGAAATCTCTAAAAAACATTACAAAGGTCTAGCCTATTCTAGAACTTTCTTCACTCTTTTACTATGTAAAAACTCCTCTATATGTGCGGATAGAGCCAGCAAAGTCCCTATATTACCCTCCATGTCTGTGACATTCTGGGTTTTTTTTTCCCAACCTTTCCAAGATTAGTTATCAAAATAGTCTTTTATTTTTATTTTTATTTTTATTTTTATTTTTTATTTTTATATATATCAGTCATGAAAATTACATGGTTTTCAAGGGGAAGTTGGTGGCAGATATTAGTGAAGTTTGAGATCAATTGCTGGTGGAAATGGGTTAGCAGGGGAGTCTGATAGGGGGAGCTTAAAGCTTGCAGCATATCCATCTTGGCTTTGCATCTTAATTAAACATTCCTTACATTTTTTTTTCTGGATATTCCTTTTTTGGTTTACTGAATTCAGTTGCTTGCTCCAAAACAATCATCAACCATGAAAATAGATTTTAATGCACAAATCAATAATCAATAAAGCAGTACAAGTGTAAAAGAACATATGATCACAGGGTTTATATACTGAAGTGAAAGTGAAAATGAAACTGATGGAAGAGGATACCAGTAAGGCCATATTTTTGTAGAAAGCTTGTTGAGGTAGCAGCATCCCAATTGTACTCGACATAAGATGGCTAAATTTAACATTTTAGAATATTGGTGGAAAAAAGAAAGGTGGTACAAAAATCAGCCATGAAACATACTGGTGCTTAGTAGGTTCTTGCGGTTTGGGTTCTATCAGAAGAGTTCCTGAAGGAAAAAATAATAATAATTCATACTTTGTCAGATTTGAAAATTGTAAAGATGATTAGCAAATATTCGCCAAACAATGCAGGCATCAAAGGAATCAATACAAATTGCCACTAAAAAAATGGAATCACTACAAATTGAACAAGTCTTTTATCTAATTTTTTGAAAGGTGATGTGTCACTTGTAGAAAAGTAATAAACACTTGGTATAAACACAGAATCCAAGATGCAAGGCATTCATTACAATATTCACACTCACCTCCATTGCTTTCTAGACTTGTGCTGCAGCATAAGCATGTACACCCATTTCAGAGCGCGCTGCCAGCCGAGATGCAGCCATTTTGCAATGGTGAATATATATGTATAAGACCAAATGAAAAATATCCACAATGGTTTAGATTAGCAAATCAGATACCTTGTAGTAGCTTCGTGCATGTACCGGGGATGCATGAACAGTGATTTAAAGACCATCTGTAGCAAATCAAGGAAAGAGACGGATTTATCACGGAAGTACAAACAAACATAACATTCTCATGGTCATTGATAAAGAAATACCCACCGCTCCAAGATTCCCAAATACATCCAATAACAGATTTCAAAATCAAAGAGCAATGAAGTACATGAATAAAAATCAATGGTCAATGTTCAAATCAGATGGACCACAAGATGGAGAGTCCTCGTAACTAGAAATGACGTACTATGAAGAGGCATAGAACTATGCAGATACCTGCATTAGCATTCCTTAAAATCATGGTGCCATGCCAAAAGATGCATCAAGAGCTTCTAGGCTAATCAGAAAATTCCAATTCGTCAAGCATAGGAATAATAAAATTAAGGTTGGTGTCTTAGTGATCCAACGATTTAAATGGATTCTAAATTGCTTCCAGCTCAGTTTTATTCTTTAAAGTGGTTAGATTCTGAAAAAGAAAAATATAAAATATAAAATAATAAAATAAAATAAATAAATAAGAGGTAATGGGTCCATCCATTGCTCTAAATCAAGAATCCTCTGTAGCATTAGACTTAATCCATATACAAAAACATATGATTGATTTTTCTACACAATGGAAGTCCTTGAATAGGTCAGGCAGAAGTAGCATCAAAACCTTATATTCCACTAGAAAATTTATCCACACTAACATATCATCGAAATTGTAGACACGAAACCCATGTACCAAGATCTGTTTGGCTCCTTATACAATGAAAGTAATTTGCAACTTTTGGCATTTCTACTCTTTAGTAGAAATAGCAAAAAAGCATGAAAGATTACTAGTGTGGACATGAAATAGCGCTTTTCCATACTACACTAAAGAGCCCCAATTCATAAATTTCCAAAGTTCGATTGAAATAAGAATTTCTTAAACCAAGGAAAGGTTGGACAAAAATGGACTGTGATCAGAGATCTGCCTTCCACTACAACAAATTAGGGCTTAGCCGACTGATGGGCTTACCCTTTGCCCGCAGCCCGTTTTAACGGCTGCAGGCAAATGGTCCCTTCCTATTGAAAAAAAAAAAAACATAAATATCTCTCTCGCGCGCCCATCTCCCAAAACCCAAAAGCCTCTCCCATTCCCTCTGCCTCTCTCGATCTCCCACGCTCCCTCACCCTCCCTCTCTCTCTCTCGCACTCAACCTCTCCCTTTCCCAATCCGGCAGCAGCGATAAACGTAAAAGCTCTGGAATTTTTCTCCGACCAGCTCCCTCGATTCTCTCATAAAACCCTACTACCGATTTTCCATCTCTATCTCTCTCTCTCTCTCACACTTTAAATGCTAGAGGAGAGAGCTCTCCTTTGGATTCGCAGATCTCAACGAGCTCACGTTTTCAAAGGCGGACCCGTTTGGTTATCGCGTTTGCATCGGATTTAGGGTTTCTTTTACTTTCTCGCTTCCCGTTTTATCGCTTTAAGGTAAGAGCAAATGCAATCTTTTGGATCTCGTCTTCCCGCATTGTGAGGTTAGGGTTTCATCGAACTGCAGTTGCTTTTTGGAAAATAAACATAATCTGAGTATTGCTTATTTATTTCGATTTTTTGCTTTCTTTCCAAAACCTCTTCTTAGGGAAATGGTTTACTTACTGCATTTTTTTTTCAGCCGATTGGGAAATCATAGTTTATTTGCCTTTTTTTTTTAGGATTTTGTTTTTGTGATGTTGCGTTTCGATTTATTTTTTCTGAGGAACTTTCATTATTGCATTGCTGTCTTTTTTGAGCAATTGTTGAATCGCATTGTTTTTCCCCTCAATTTTAAGGAATGTTTTTCACTGTAGATTTGGTAAAACAAGTGAATTCTTAAAACAAGGTAGAAATGCATTCCGGGTTGCTGTTTCCAATCTTTGTTGCTGTTGAATATATTGTATTTCCTACTCTGATCCTGGTTTTGGTTACTACTCTGATCTCGGGTGCTTGAGCTTTGATAGTGATTTTGAATTGTGATGTGGTTTTGCAATGTCATTGTTCCATAAATACTATGACAGTTGCTTAGTAGTGCATTTTGCAATGTCATTGTTAATGGTTTGGGTCACTGAAATAGGGGCTCCCCTTGTAGGAGCTGAAAACTCGAGCTTATTGTCAGAACTCTCGGCCTAAGCATTGTATAATACCGTCTTTGATACTTATCCTAGTATGAGGAATTGGCATCTACCATGAAGAATATGCTTATGTTTTGAAACCTTGTTATTGGAATTCATTCCAAATGACCTTGAAATGATATGCAATGCCAGGCATTGAACAATATGTCTTATATTTCTAAAAAAAGTGATTGATATTATCATGATTTCGTAGTTTCATAGTGCGCCAACCTTTTTCCCCTTTTCTGTCTCGCGCTTTTGTCACTGATGCACCCCCCATGACAATGATTGAATTGGAAAGTCCAAGAAATTTCAACTAAACATTTTTGGTAAATTTAGATAACAACCATTTATTTGGGGTTTCCATTTTGATTATGGCCAAAATCAAACATTTTGATTTGGGGACTGAAATACCAAGTTTATATCATATTCCAATTTTTTTTCCATATTCCTTTCAGAATTCCTTTTTTTTTTTTTTTTTTTTTTTTTTTTTTTTTTTTTTTTTTTTTTTTTTTTTTGCAATATTCTGCTCTTTAACTGTAGGTCTGGGTGCATAGAGCTTTCAATTAATTGAATAGTTAGTGATCCCTGTTATCCTGTGGAAAATCATTGAGAATTGGATATTGATAGCACTTTATAATTATAGGCTTGCCTTTAGGGATCTTGATATGTTTGCGTGCATAATGGAAAATACCCTCATGTATTATTGAACATCTGTCCTTTGTATTATAAATTTAAGCATACATTTTCGCTGTTGGTGTTTATTGCAAATGATGTTATTATGTCATACTTTGTTTCTTTCTATAAATCTTACAAGGTGAGTTTCAAACTGAAAACTCATACAAATAGCTTGGAGTATGTATCAATTTTTGTATGGACTTGTCTGAATGCTCAAACTTCTTTTCATTCCCTCATCAGCAATCCTGTTTCTCATCTATTTTGCAAACCACCACTTGCCTATTCCCACCCTAGTATTTGTTCCATCTCTCACTCGTGCGAAGTGAATGAATTTTTTCGTAGAGATCTATTTTGTAGCTCTTATTGGAACTAGCCTTCTTTGTTGAATTGTACTGTTCTTAGATGGTGAAGCTTCAGTTTTTTCTTCTGTAGTAGTTTCATCATGTTATTACATTTTTGCCTATAATGAACGAAGCTTTATTGTTCAATGTTTTGTGATGTAAGTGGAATGGAATGATGAATTTCACCTGATAGATTTGAAAGTTAATTTGTTGATTGTTACTTCTATTTCAAGATGGATTCTCAGCCAAAGGTTATTAAAGGTTTGATTCTCACAGAGGCTTGATTTTGAAGGCTTAATTAGAACTTCTATTCTAATTAACAGTTCTTTTTAACTTCTATTTATACATTACAAGCCAGAAAATGCTTGTTTATTTTGAAACTTCAACTAATTCGTGCTTTCTCTGCTGGATTTACAACTTGGGTTCGTCAAATCTGTTTCGATCTCTTTAACAAGGGCCTGTTTAGACATCTCTCGAAAGAAATTAGGATTTGTTTGGATTTTTTCAGAGGAATCAATGATACAAATCCACCCTATCATTTGGATTGTGTCACAAAACAGGAAACACATTGAGCAGGCTCCTGTTTTCTTGATTTTTCTGCTCCAGAGTAGTTGCTTGCCTCTCGACATGCTATTGCTAATAAAACCATTATCCTGTGCAGACAACATATGGCTTGGACTCATGCATCATGGGAGAAGTTTGCTATATCATCCCCAGGTGTGGGAAGTGTAGGAATTATTTAAACTGCTCCAATTTTATCTTTGTTAACTATAGTTTGTGTTGCAGGTTGTGGAATGTGAGTTGCTAGTGGTCCCTGCAAGTGAATTACCATACGAGGGACATGACCCAGTTGAGGTATGCTTCAGTTGACTGCTGAGGTTCAGGCTTCTCTTATTTTTATGGTCCTTCAAGAGCATTTTTATTTATCATTTGGGTATTTAAATGGGCCCTAGGAATGTTGCCAAAGATTCTATCTATTGTGAAGCTCTTCTGTTATTTCTGTTTTGAAAATTCAAATAGTTTCATGTTTGAATTTATTTTCATTCTGTTGCTCAATCGGGCATTGTGTACTTTTTTTAAAATTGGAAACTGGTGAAACTTGCAGTTTTCTAGAGGGAATCTTATATATCTAGCAAGTGAAACAAAAATGAGATGATCAGAAGAGTAAAACCTCATCAAGAACTCTTGCAAGATACCATACCACATGCCTTGCTTTAGGATACATTTGGATGTTAGGTCAAACAGTTCTTCAAAAATCCCTACACAGTAACAAGCTCACTTGTTTAAAGTGTCATCACTCATTGACTATACATATGACAGTCATATTTGGCAATCTAGAGATTGTCTAAATCTTGGGTGGTTGGCCCTATTGTTGATGGAGCTGTCCCTAAATATCACACTAATCTAGACAGCCATTTCATTTATTTTCTGTCAAACTGACTGTATCTAGTGTTGTTAATTATTAATTAAGACTTGCTCTATCTGCCTCATTTTACAGCTTGAGTCATTTTTTTGCCAGACAGCCCTTTACCACATTCTAAACTGGAGGAAGTTGGGAAGTAGTACATTTGAGGTTAATCTTTCTCAAGTGCTGGCAGTTGAACTTTTGAATGATCACTGAATACATCTATTGCTTGGAATACCTTTATTGTCTTTGATAGTTCCAAGGTTGACTCACCATATTGGACCCTATAAGGCAAACAAGCTAGAGTTATGTATCATCAAGAGGAGAAATTTGTGAGGTTAGTTTGTTTGAATATGTACACATACTACTTTTACTCAAGTACTCCAATATCCAGAGATTCCAGTTCTGTATTCCTTCCAATTATTCTTTTTTGAGAGGCAATTCCTTCCATATTAGAATGCTTTTCATATATTTTAATGCACTAGATATAAGAAGCTCTTAAAATTAAAGAAATAATTGTGATTCAAGAAGTATAAGCATTTCAAACATCAAAATACTTTGGATTACTTACCTTTTATTCCTACTTGACTTTGAGGAAAATTTGAGGAAATAATGTTTGTTTGTATTTTTTTTTTATTTTTTATTATTTTTTTTTTTGTAAAATGTTGTTTTTACTGCATGTACTTTCCAAGTATCCTGCAACTAATTTGTTACTATTCGGAAATCTCATGCTCAACAACTTAATTGCTTGAGAAGATGTCCTTGTATTCTCTTTCTATTAAGACTCGTTTAGTGTTATATTAATGACTCAGATTGCATAAAATGGCAACTTGTGTTCTTTCTTGGGATGTTTTTATGGAATCTCTAAGAGTCAAGGACCCTTTCTGCCTGGAGCTATCAGTTTCAAACTTCCAATATAGCCTTGTTAGGAAAATGGTGGATGGTAATAGGTCCTTTCATGTTTGTAGGTGGAGGATAGTTGATACTTGCCCCTGTTTTGGGTACATTTGAGTAGTAGTTTATTTGTATATGTATAGCAATCATATCCCTGATCCAGATTGCTTTTTTCTTCCAATTCATGTTGATTGAGACTGATGTTGACTTAAAAAAAAAAATAGTTTGCTGTCTTAAAAACTGGACCAAACAACAAACAGGGGATGTAAGTGATCACAACCAATTCAACTGGTTTTGACCGTCGCAATCTTTGTAATCTTACATATAATTCAATTTATAAACTGCCAGTTAAAACTGGTTAAACAGCCAGTTAATAACTGTTTAGCCAACTGTTAATAACACTAAGCTAGGATATTCAGAAATGATAGACTTTTTTATTTTTATTTTTATTTGATAGTTGAATGGTTCAAGGCGTGGCATTGGAACTACTACGCAGACTTTTAAGTCAGGGTTCAAATCCCTCTCTTTCCAAACCTTCACCTAATTCTAACCTTTTAGATTCAATAGAGAAAAGACCAAAGATTCAATGGCTTGCATCAGTGATTTGGGAGAGTTTTTATGGGAAGACAGTAAATGTGAGGAGGGCTGTCAAATCAATGGCTTCCATATACTAACTTATGAACAGGTTAGATCTCAGATAAACATCATGGTGGGCCCTAGGAAAGTTTCAGCAGTGGGTGTCACTGTCCCTCCTGTTTTTTGCAATGGAGTTCACTCGAGCTTTGGATTTGTTTTATTTTTGGCTCATCCACTAGAATGATCTCACCAATAAATGGACCCAACGGATACAACACATAACTCACTACGGAAACAGTACTAGTAGTCAAACCATGCCCGTGTTGCACACTGTTTCCTATTTTGTGGCCCATTTAAGCATTGAATGTCTTATTTTTTATTTTTGGTACTAACTTGATTCAGCAAAACTGATGAATGGAGTAGATTTCAGCAGACATCATGGTGGAATCCAGTAGACACTGTTATGTCTGCATCAGCCTTGTTTACGACTAGATGAGAATCTCACAGTCCACTAGTCAGAATGCAAGATAAACAGCACTGATGAAAAGATGTATGTTGTAGGAAACTAAAACATGGAACTCAAAATAAACATGGCATTGGTTGCATGGGTTTCTTGTGTATGATTCTTGAGCAGCATCAAACACATGTTCATTGGATGGCCAACCTTTTTTGTTTATTTTTATTTTCATGACTCATGTGACCTCTGATTGGATTGGGAAATCTATCTTAAAATGCAGGTAGTGGTCAAAGAAAACCTGGATTATTGGCACGCTATATGAGGGTAAGGTTCAACGATATATTTTTTTTCCTACCAGTAATGACTGCTTCAAACTGGATCATTTTCCTAATTACAATATTTACCAACCTGTGTATTAGGTTTAATGAATCTTATCACTACCCAACTAGATCAGATGGTGTCTTTAAAAAGAGAGAGGCTTTCTTTTAAGAGGGTATTTTTTTACTATGCCTTTCCCATACCTCTATCTGAAAATCTTAATCGTGAGTAGAATCCATTCATTTGATTTCGAAATACTTGCTTGCAGAAATTATCCATAATGCGGAAGGTGTGTGTTTGTGATTACTGATGCAGAGCGTTTGGATTTGATCAATTTTGCATTTGGAATCATTTGTTTCTCCCTCTTGTTGCTAGATGCATTGCCTGGTTTAGGCTGTGTTCATATTCATTTTGGTTATGTATTCCTTCTTTGTGGGTTTCAGGTTGGTCATCTGCTTCTTGTTAAGCTATACATGATCACAGTCCAGAGCAACAACATATTGTTGTAAATGAGGCTTTGAATGAAATCTATGTTGAAGAGGACTATGAGAGGCTGTGGGAGTCAATTGATATGCACGCTAACTTTGATCAGATAGGACTTGCACAGTAGGTGAAAAACTTCTTTTTTTTTTTTCTTTTCTTTTGAACTTCTTGGCAGGTCTCATCTAATCAAGTGTTTTTCTTATTCTTTTTTCACAATCACTCCTTTACATGGTCTGTGTAGATTGAGAAACATGTAAACATTTCTTAACACCATGTAAACATCATGGTCAGATTCAGAAAGGTTTCAATAGTGTACATTTCTATAACTGAAAAGTTGCAAGGCACATCTTCATTTTGTAGAATTCTTCTTGCTACTGTTGCCTTTCAAGGATAAGTCCTGTCTTTTTCTTTTTCCATTGCATTATCAAAAAGTTTTTTTTTTTTTTTTTTTTTAAAAAAAAAAAAAAAAAAACTAGGATGCATGTGGGTAACCTTTTCTTTTTCTTTTTTTTCTTTTTTTTTTTTTTTTAAAAAATTTAAAAAAAAAAAAAAACTTTTTTGATAAGAAAGATTCTCTCTATTGCTACAGATTGTCAGTGGCCATGAAAACCCGAGTACACTTCGAATTGAGTATCCAATAAATATAATTCTTCTTAATGTACTTGAACATGGGATGTGAATTTATGCAGTCTTTAAAGCATACATCATAGCTTCCATTGAAACTGTATTAGCTTTCATTTGTTTTTGTATTTGGTGGTTGATCTTTGATGGGATCAGCATGTTCTTACTTCCCACCATGACACTTTTAATAGCAATTAGGAAAAGTTTAATTATCCATGGAGTAATCCTTCCTCTACAGGTTGCCCGTCAAGCAAATCCTTTTGAAGATGCTGCTGTTGTCCATGAAATTAGACAAAAAGTTGGGCACCTCATAAAAATTCGTGTTGATGCCAATCGTATTGGACATATGAAGAAGCTGTTCTGTTTGGGTCCTGTGTAAAATGCTATGATCTTCAATACATTGAGGTATGATTTGCTGAAATAATTATTCTTGGCATTTGAAATTCTGCGGTATAAAGTGTTTTGCTTATAAGTTCAGTTTTAATTTTGTAACGATAAAAGCTCCTCATTTCAATTGGCAAAGAAAAAGGCTACTTAATCATCGTGCTTTAGTGCATAAATTCAT
>JAJHSJ010001379.1:0-59476 GCA_021015155.1 Magnolia officinalis | reverse complement strand
GGGACTAAATAATTGGGTCTTGGAATTGAGATTTTTGAAGAAATAATCAATGGGTAAGAACGATTTCCTCACGCCAAAGGCAATTGCCAACCGAATCAAAGCAAAAGGTCTTCAGAAGCTGCGTTGGTATTGCCAGATGTGCCAAAAACAATGCCGTGATGAGAATGGCTTCAAATGCCACTGCATGAGTGAGAGCCACCAGCGCCAGATGCAGGTCTTTGGCCAGAACCCTAACCGCATCATCGACGGCTACTCGGAGGAGTTCGAGGCGATGTTCCTTGAGCACATGAAGCGGAGCCACCGTTTCAGCCGTGTTGCCGCCACTGTCGTCTACAATGAGTACATTGCAGACCGCCACCACATCCACATGAACTCAACACAATGGGCTACGCTCACAGAATTTGTCAAGTACTTGGGCCGCACCGGGAAGTGCAAGGTCGAGGAGACACCGAAAGGGTGGTTCATGACATACATTGACCACGACTCAGAGACTTTGTTCAAGGAACGGCTCAAGAACAAACGGATGAAATCGGACATCGTGGAGGAGGAGAGACAAGAGCAGGAGATCAAGAAGCAGATCGAGCTGGCTGAAAAATTAATGCCAGCATCGAGAAATGTGTCTGATGAGAAATCCGAGCCACTGCCTTTGCAATTGGAGCCGATTGGCAAGATTGCTTTCTCACTTGGGTCGTCTTCGAAATCAGTTTCCGTAGAGAATTCTAAAAGCTCTAAACCAGTGTTTGAAGAATTGGAAACTGAGGCTAAGGCAAACAAGATTAAAAATGGGGATAACCGGATAAAGGTTGGTGGTGTCTCAGCTTTGGATGATTTGATGAAAGAGCAGGAAATGGCGAAGGAGCGTAGCAACCGTAAAGATTACTGGCTATGCGAAGGAATAGTTGTGAAAGTCATGAGTAAAGGGTTGGCTGAGAAGGGGTATTATAAGCAGAAGGGGGTGGTTGTTAAGGTTATCGACAAATATGTTGGAGAGATTGAGATGCTTGATAGCAAGCATGTGCTTAGGATTGATCAAGAAGAGCTGGAAACAGTGATTCCACAGATTGGGGGTCTTGTAAGGATAGTGAATGGAGCATATCGGGGGTCGAATGCGAGGTTATTGTCAGTGGACACTAACAACTTCTGTGCTAAGGTTCAAGTAGAGAAGGGTATATATGACGGGCGAGTGCTTCAAGCGGTAGACTACGAGGATATTTGCAAGGTTATGTAACAAGCTTCCTGAAATGGTGGTTTTAGGCTTTCTGATCAAGGCAGTTGGTTGAGAACAATTTGATTGGGTTTTTCTTTTATCGACTTCTTTGGTAACAGTTTCCTACCTCTGGAAATCTTCTAGTTTTGTCTTATGTTCATCATTTGCTCAAAAGATTGGCAATGCCGTCATCAGTTTGTTTCTGAATGCACTACATTGCATTTGAGCTTGATATCTAGCACCCTATTGCGTGCCATTAACGTGTGTTTGTTTCTCTCCTAATTGCTTTTGGTGGGGATTTTCTAGCAAACACCATATGTTTGATATTCAGCATTAGATCCAGCACAGGGCTTAATTATTTCTCTTTTTATCCACCCCAATTCACAAATGAGACAAGAGTGGGTAGGTCTTGCTCTTATTGCCCCTTTCATTTCACCTGTGGACACAGTGCCCCATCTTGTCCAACCTTGGAAGTGTGAACACCCAAAGATACCCTTAGATGCTGTTTGGATGTACCCTAAATTGCGGTTGAAGTGTCCATCCCATGTGAAATACATAAGCATCCATTTTTCTGCATCTCTCCACAACCTAAAGAGTTAGTGCATGCACTTCCCTTTCGTTGGCATCTTGATTCTCCCCCAAATAAAAAATTTGGGTGAACATCAAGCAGTCATACTAAGAATAAGAGTCCATCCTAATGTGCCTTAAAATTTTGGCCTTGATTGGACGACGGGAGTAAATGAGTTGAACTAATTTGTTACCATCAAACTGATTTTTCTAGGTATGTACGAGTGTTTGGATACCAGCTGCACTTTGGTACTTGTCTCTCCCTCCCTCCCTCTCAACCATGGTTCTGAATATTGGTACTGGGGGGCATATCGGCCCAGCTAAAAAATGATATGATACGGGTGTCGTATATCAATATCGGTCCGTGTCGGTAAAAAAATAAATAAAAATTAAGCCAAAGAATTAAGGAAAATATCAGGAAAAGAAGAGACTAATAAGATATTCAAGAATCTATCTTTTTGTTCTTTTTTTCTTTTTTTTTGGATATGTATATGATAGTGTATTGGACCATTCTTTGATGAGAATTTTGTCTGTAAGTTTAACTTCTTGAAGGTCAACTAAAATGGCCTTAATTGAACACAAATCAAGAATGATTTGGTGAATTAGGGCCCTACATTGAAATACAACAAAAAGAAGATAAAAATATTAAAAAGAAAGTGAATGTTTACCCTTCTTTCCAATTTTTCTCATAATAGTCCACTTTGCTTCGATTTGTCGAATGGGATTTAAATAATTTTTTTTGTTCCCAAAATAAGTCTAGATCTAGCACAAAATGAATTTTTAAGCTTCCTCCATGGTTTAAATGAAAAAAGAAAAGAAAAGAAAAGACTGAAATTTTGAAAAAAAAAAATCAAAATTAGGCTTTTATGAACTTATCAGACTGTATTCTGCCGATATAGATCAGTATGACTCAGTTTTTTTTTTTTCCCCGTATTGGGCCGATACAGCCCTGTATCGTGTATCGTTTATTACTGATACGGATACGATATATGGTTATATTGGCCGATACAATACCGATATTTAGATCTATGCTCTCAACGTCCATCTCAAAATTAGGCTTTGAATCAATTTCAGATTATCTCAAGATATTGGTTAAGGAATGAGTAAAATTCAGCAATCCAAAGTGCAATCGGGCTCTTGTTCAAGATGAACCGAAGCCATCCTCGAACACGTAACCTTGGTAAGCCAACTCAACAACCTAGCCAAGTTAGTTCCTCAATCTATGGAGGTGGAATGAAATCTTTTACGTTGGCTTTGGCAATTTGGGGAAGAAGAAAATTCTTTGTGGAGAAGGGTGATTGTAATCAAATATGGTTGGCAAGATAACTAAGTGGCATGCTCCTTCGTCTCCTAGGTATAGGTATAGTAGCTTAGGGATACGAAAAGTTATTCTTGAAGGCCTATGTCTTGCATTGAATTGGATTTGAAATCAGAGATGGGTACGCCGTTAGATTTGGCGGTCTGGTTGTGTATGTGTGTGTAATGATTTGGTGATTTTCATAAAATATGGTTTGCGGTGTAACAGGTGCTAGGCATAGAAGCTTGGATATATGCTTGAAGTGGCCATTTTGATCATCATCATTATGTTCGTGAGGTGATTTCATAAAATATGGTTTGCGGTGTAACAGGTGCCAGGCGTAGAAGCTTGGATATATGCTTGAAGTGGCCGTTTTGGTCATCATCATCGTTGAATCTAGCAGTAAATGGTCGAAGCTGAGATAGAACTTCATTGAAATTGATCTGAGTGTGGCCAGGCGTGATAGTGATGGCCATAGATCAGAATATCGGTATCGTATCGGCCAATACGTTCGTATCGTATCCGTAGTTTTTTTTTTTTCATCCTAGAATCCAATCGAAACAACAATATATACTATTTCAATTAGATCTTGGTTGATTTGATCTGGCTTTTAAGTGGTTATATATATATATATATATATATAATATATATATATATATATATATATATACACACACACACACACACACACACACACACACGCAGGTATTTTCTGAAAATTTCAGAAAAAAATATAAATTAGTTTTTTTTTTTTTTTTTTTTTTTTTTTTCTGATTATTGTTATGATGCTTGAGGAGTATCAGAGGACTATGGATCTATTAATTTATTGAAGATTTGGGGCTTTATAAAAAAAAAAAAATACGTAGGTGTTTTCTGAAAATTTCATAAAAAATTTTAAATTAGTTTTTTCTCATTCTTGTTATGATTCTTGAGGATTATTAGAATATGGATCTATTGATTTGTTGAAGATTTGGTATTTTTTTTTAATTTCTTTTTTATTTACGCATGTATTTTCTAAAATTTTCATAAAAAAAAGTTTGATTTAAAAAAAAATAATAAAAAATTCTTGTTATGGTGCTTGATGAGTATTAGAAGATTGGATGTAATGATACATTGATTTTTTTAAAAAAATCCTACATTTTTTTATAAAAAATTTGAGTTAATTTATGGACATTTTTGTTTTTTAAAATAATTTTAGAAAAATTATATTAGTTGATAGATAATCATATTAGCAATATACGATATTAATTTCTGACATATATCAACCAGTGTTTCAAATAGCGCCCGTAGCGTACGCTACGTAGCGTAGCGTGGCCGTAGCGCTACGTTAGCGTCCCAAATAGCGTAAATCCCCTGTAGCGTACGCTACAGGGTCGTAGCGTACGCTACAGCTACGTAGCGCGTAGCGTCCGTAGCGTAAGCTACAATGTATTTTTTACTATTTTTTTTTTGTCCACATTTTCTTTGTTTTTAATGTTGAGAAATGTGACACGTATATTATACTTGATACTTTTACCTATGGGATTTTTATTTCTTTTCATAATTGTGACTTGTGGTTTCAATTAGACATATTAATTAAAGTGGCTTGCTTAGAAAGTTGTTGATGTGATAATTATTTGATTTGGCTTATTATGTGGATTGGTTTTGATAAATGATAACTAATTACTTTTTTGAACATGCTTAGAATGATAAAATGAATCATCTTTTAGGCATTTTTATAATTTTTTATTTTTATTTTTTTCACTATTTATTATATTTATCCTACTTTTAAATTAAAAAAATAGAAGTATCGTGTAGCTTACGCTACACGCTACGTATTTACGCTACACGCTATAGAGGGCTGAGCGCTACGCATCACGCTACCGCTATTTAAAACACTGATATCAACAATTTATACAAAAATAAATAAATAAATAAATCAACACCACACCTTACTGTAGGTCAACTGGTCATGGCATTATATTTACCAAAGAATGGTTTGATACACCATTGAATACATCAAAACACAAGAAGAAGAAGAAGAAAATAGATTCTTGAATATCTTTTTTTTTTTTTTCCTTTCTTTCTTTCTATTTTTCAAATATATTTCTGCATATTTAATTATTTTTTTTGTTTTTTTAAAAAATACTGACTGATATAGGCCGATACGGCCTTGATACCAATACGCGATGTCGTATTGTATCATTTTTTTGCCGGGCTGTGCCGATACAGCGACCGAGACCATCATTCAAAACCATGGTGATGTTGCTGTTGATCTGGTACCTGTCCCATTTCGGCATCATCTGGCCTACCTTCACGGGTTCCTCCATGGAAGTCAATTCAAAATGAGCAGAGACGTTCAAGTTGGACCTGAGCTGCATTTGGAATGGTGGACAAGATTTCCATCACCACCTATAAGGTATTCACAGCCCATCTCCTGCTTCATCCTCATCGTCATGGCACCCTGGATTCGAATAACAACCCAGTATTCATATAAACATATGATTCCATTGTCTATCATCATAACCTCCATAAATCATCATTGCAGGACACAAACGCTTATGGAGGTTTTAAATTCGTTCATCCCATTTTTTCAATCATGGGTTCGAGAATGGCCTCGGACAGGAAAGAATTCACTGACCCAATTCATTTATTTTTGGCAAACAGTTCTGTCTTCCATAGGTACCAGCTTGGCAAGAGCTGGCTGCGGATCTGGTGCACAGCCTGCCATAGGTCATGCGCCTAGCCACCTCATGCGTTGAGCTTCAACAGCCTCAAAGTTGGCCCACCACCACGTCTCTCCTCACAAGTGTATGGACCCACCGGTTACCTCTCTTGCACGGTTGATTCAAGAGGAGCCACTGTTATACCTAGGTATGAGACCAGTTGTTTGCTGCTCTTACCTTCTCCCAACAATGCTTTCTCATGAACTTGATGGGTTCACACTCTGGTCCAAATGGGTTCATGGTCCCACGGGGAGGTCTTGATTTGAACTCAGGCCTGGTATTGATGGATGGTGAGAGTAGGGACGTGGGGACCATGAGACAGCTGTTCAGTAATGGTCGTTAGCAGCGAGCCAGCATGGGGATGGCACTGAAACAGAAGGAATCGGAATGCAGGTAGGAGCTGAACCTGATCAATTACAAACACTAGACGTGGTGGCATTAGTTTCTAGCCGGGACTGTTTTTTTTTTTTCCAAGCAACTTGGGTTGTAGAATGTTTGAAGAGGATTCACATGGACAGCCCAGAAGATGGAGATGGTGGTGGGCCCATTGGAATTGAGAGAAGGAACTTGGTTTTTTTTTTTTTTTTATTTTTTATTTTTTATTTTTATTTTTAGAAGAAGAAGAATATGGTCGGGTAGATAAATTGATTAGAAGAAATGATGAGTTTGATGGTAGTTACAATTGTTCTCGGTGTTTCAAACGAAAGGGTCATTTGCAGCAGCAGCAGCAGCAGCAGCAGGTGAAAAGCTAAAAGCTAGGAGGAAGAGTGGGGTGGGTACACACAAAAAGGATTTGTGATTATTCGTGTTGTGGCTAATGCAGCCCTACAGGTTGCAGAAAATTCTAATATAGCTGGCTGAGTATTTGGAAGATAGGCCCTGTCCAAGCTTTGATTCCTCGTCTCACATGTGGGGTGGGTGAGACTATGGTCCTTAGCTCATGGGCTAGACCTCATGTCTGGCCCATCATTTTTTTTTGGGCTGACCATGGGCTTAGGTCATTCTAGACCTACCCTGGTTTGACTTGTTGTGTACTTGTGTTCTATTATGTGCTTCCCATGATTGCTTATGCAACACTTGTCTGGATCAAGGGGGACTGTGTTCTATTATGTGCTATGTGTACATCAGGCTTGGTCCTTGGGCCAGACCTCATGTCCTTGATCCAGACATGGGCTAGACCTCATGTCCTTGATCCAGACCACATGTCCTTGATCTAGCCCACATGACCTCATGTCCTAGACCTCATGTTCTTGATCTAGACAAGTGTCCTTGATCTAGACCTCATGTCCTTGATCCAGACCACATGACCACATGTCCTTGATCCAGACCACATGACCTCATGTCCTTGATCCAGACCTCATGTCCTAGACCACATGTCCTTGATCTAGACCTCATGTCCTAGACCACATGGCCTTGATCCAGACCACATGACCTCATGTCCTCGATCCAGACCACATGACCTCATGTCCTTGATCTAGACCTCATGTCCTTGATCCAGACCACATGACCTCATGTCCTAGACCACATGTCCTTGATCCAGACGACATGACCTCATGTCCTTGATCCAGACCACATGACCTCATGTCCTTGATCTAGACCACTTGATCTAGACCTCATGCCCTTGATCCAGACAAGTGTCCTTGATCTAGACCACATGACCTCATGTCCTAGACCTCATGTTCAAGGACATGGGCTAGACCTCATGTCCTTGATCCAGACATGGGCTAGACCACATGTCCTTGATCTAGACCACATGAGGTTCAAGGACATGGGCTAGACCTCATGTCCTTGATCCAGACAAGTGTCCTTGATCTAGACCACATGTCCTTGATCTAGACCACATGAGGTTCAACTCATGAGCTAGACCTCATGTCCTTGATCCAGACAAGTGTCCTTGATCTAGACCACGTCCTTCATCATTTTTTTTGGGGTTGATGTAACGCCCTGAAAATCGGGAGTCGAGCATAACTCAACTCCCGAGTTCCAAAACATCACTTATGCAACATAAATGAGTATGATTGAATGTTGGCTGTGTTAGTACAATAAACATGAATGAGATTAATCCAAAACAGTAATTCATACTCCAGAACAATTTCAAAAAGGCAAGCGGAAGACTGAAAATGCATATATAATGTATGTAAGGTATAACAACCATCTCAACCTCCAGAGTATGAACACTAACTGAGTATACATATACATGTGTTGTTTCTAAAACAAATATCAAAATATACAACTGGAAACATCGATCCCGAAGTCCCACGATCACTGGCCAGCCTATAAGCCACCAGCGTACTGCATGTATGAGTACTCCTCCTGATCATCCTCGAAATCAGGCTCAGTCTCCGTCGACCCGTCTATACCTGCATCTAGGTCCGGGTCTGATGGGTGTCCAGAACACCGTCCCGTAACGTGGGAGTGAGTAGCTAACTCAGTGGAACAATAGAGCATGAGTTAACATGTTATCAATTCAGTCAAGCAGTAATGATAAAGCAATACAAACAAATAATCCTAAAGACTCTTATTAATGCAAGTATGAAATGCAGTTATGCGTGCATGCCCTCACCGACGTTCTCCCTCATGCGACACCATCTTACGTCCGCGGCATGCATACATTCCTCAGTGCTCCACATCTTCCAAGCACATGCAGTGCGATGATGAACATGATTACCGAGTTGTTATTAGTCCATTTCAAACAGCAGGATTGGGAAACTAAGGTACCTCCCTTGTATTATTCCCAAATATGATCCATTCTAGGGTCGTCAATCCTAGGTAATCTCATACGAAGTGTAGTTTTAGGTCGCTGCAAAGGCTGTCAGGGCTGTTACGCGCAATCGTTACACCCCTCCCCCATCACCTTTTTAACGGTTCATCACTAAGCTGATACAGGCCTAGTATGTACTCCTGTCGCTACGGAAGGGTCGTCGCCTCCACGTAGACTCAGAGTACGCTCGAGGTCACTACAAAGGGCTGCCAGGGCTGTTACCCGCAATCGTTGCACCGCTCCCCCATCACCTTATCAACGTAGGCCGACAGCTCGAATATAGTGTCCCATACCACCATAATCGGCTCACGAGTCTATTTGCTCAATGGTCACTACGGGGAGGCTCGGGCTGACGCAATCGCAATACCACGAAACCCCAGCGTAGGCCGACAGCTCGACCACGGTGTCCCATACCACCATGCCCGGCTCATGAGTCTTAGCGGATCGAGGTACCATGGTTAACGGGATTCCATTGGTAAGTTTGGTACCCTAGGTTCAAACAGTAATGACCAAACATGGTGAACACACATTCGACAATCGGGTTATTTGACGAGCCTGACTAGCTAGAGCGCACAACAAGTTGGGCGATATGAAGCGCAAAAGCACTCCGTGTGGCCAACCACTATCGCCAACTGAAGTACAACTCGGGTTCGTCAGACACATCCCTTGTGGCGACATGAATCTCAGCCACAATCTCAAGTCTGGTACCGAATGTCTGGACTATAGACATAGTCCCAACCTCAATCAATTTTCATCCATAGCATGTGGAGTAAAGCATGATAAACAAGTAATACAAGCATGTTAGCAGGCATGTCATAAGGCATGTTATAAAGCATGAAGCAAAGCATGTTGTAAAGCATGTTATAAGTACTATACAATTAGGGATACAATTACATATACATCACAAGTGAGTGGTTAGAGTAAACCACCACATGGAGGGAATCCTACATGTCTCTAAGGTAGTCGAGAATTCCATATCAGCACCGACCTACGGTGCCAACATCTAAGCATGTGCTCACACAAGCATTTACACAAACACATAGAGTACACTATTTCAACATACATGACGTATGTTAGTAAAATATGTATTAGGACTATCTTCTCACCAAGCGAGTATTTTATCCATGTATATCATAATCATACCGCAATTAATCATAACAATTGCATTTCCAAAATTTATACATATACGGTATTTCTATTTATACATATACGGTATTTCTAGAATACTCAATTTCAACATACCTAGTGTTTACAAGCAAACATGTATTACGGCGATTCCTTTCGCCAAACAAGTATTTTATCCATATATTGTATAATCATACATTAAATAAACATGTCAAACACTTTTCCGAAAAAAATACGTATACGGTATTTCTACGTATACCTAGAGTATGTGAAATTCCATATTCTATAACGTTAATCGAAACAGAAAACGGAAAGCACTTTGTACATGTGCAATTGCATGCAGATCATGAATCTATCATTATCTGACATTGAAAGCGTTAAAAACCGTAACCTATACACCTAAAGTCCTCACCTTTAAGCCGTTGGAGCGTAAGGAACCCGCTAGATTTGTCTAGCTTCCGTGTACCGCAACTAGGCAACTTAGGGAAGGAAATAGGTTAGCTATTTCATCACTTGGAACTCTCCCAACCTTAGATCAGTTTAGGGTTAGGGTTTTCTTACCTATAAGTGACGTCGGGAACGCCGGAAAAGCGCCTAGAATAGGGCGGTGTGACTTGTAGAATGGCAGGGAAAAAGGGCAGGGAAGATCTCCCACTTCTCTCTCACTTTCTCTCTCTTTTCTCTCTCTCCTGCTAGGGTTTTCTCCCAAATTCGTATGGGCTGAATAGGGGAGGGTTTAAGGTCCTTATATAGGTTAGAACATAACCAAAATAGACCTTAAGTCAAGGTATACTTAGGTTTTATCCAAAACGGGCCAGTTCCGTCTAAAAAGGGTACTTCTGGCGGCCCCTTTTCCGCGTGTGGTTGGACTTAAGCTCACAATCACCGGATATACGATCCCCTGAGTTTTCATTCCAGTCGGAAACCCAGATCGCAAACGGCGGACCGGTTTCAGTTCAACGTTTAGTGGGCCACGATCTGAAATTCCAAGTACATGTAAATGTTCCTGAAATTTTTCCTGATCCGAGGGTGTAATTTGGTCTGATTCTGACGGTCTGGTTGCTTAATACTGATGCACAAGCGAATGGTGCCAGATCACTATTCCAGATATTTATTTGTAAAGGGAATAGTGTTTTTCACACTCCCTCGCTCCGGATCCAAACGAATGGCCGTGGGACATCGGCTGGACCTGATTTTCGAGATGATTGTCAAGCCCAGTGAGGCGGTCCTAGATCCTTAAGTTCGTGTTAATCGGACTTCCGATGCACGGTCTAGACCTGATACGGAGTTTCAAGGTGCTCCCGAGAGCAACCGGGTAATGGGTTTGATCCTAGCTTTCAGGATAACCTAGCGTCAATGATTCTACAAGTTTTGGGTCTTGCAGATCGTATTGAATGTGATCTGTGCGGATTTCGTAGTTAATCTAGTTTAGCACTTGGTTAACTTTGCCTAATTTCTAAAGAATTTGATCCCAAGTGATTTCTGGTCGAGGTGGTACTCGGGTCTTCGTACGGAAAATTCCGAGTCGTTACAGTTGACCATGGGCTTAGGTCATTCTAGACCTACCCTGGTTTGACTTGTTGTGTACTTGTGTTCTATTATGTGCTTCCCATGATTGCTTATGCAACACTTGTCTGGATCTAGGGGGACTGTGTTCTATTATGTGCTATGTGTACATCAGGCTTGGTCCTTGGGCTTTATGGTGCAAGCTGGGCCTGATTGTACCGGTTCCATCCAATTCACCCATTGTCAAATCTCATTCTTGGCTAACGAATTTAAGGTTTTTATTGGGAAAGTCTTTCTAAAGATAAAAACATTACTAGGATATCATAAATAGTTTTATTAGAAATATTCATATGTTGAAATACTAAAACTAAAACTCAACTACAACTAAGCAGCTTGTATGCTAAGCATGGTAACAAGTTGTTAGATCAGATAGGGAGATTTCAGCTCTTGTTTGCATTTCAGGTTAGGTAAGGCTCTTCAGGCCCTCTGGTAACTAGGGCTGAAAGTTGGGTGGGTTCAACCCGACCGACCCGACATTTGGGTTGGGCTCGGTCAGGATGTATCGGGTTTGGTCTTGGGCTTGGATTATACAAACACCAACCCGATAAAACTTGGGTTGGGCTTGGGTTAAAGTCTTGGGTTGCCTGACCCAACCCAAGCCCGATCGATATGTAATTGAGTGTGGTTTGTCTGTGTTGAAGGCACAAGAAATTCCATTGAAGTCGTCTCATTAGTCCACATTATTTTGGATGACTCAGGATTTCTCTCTCCTAAATAGATTGCCCTATATTTTAGGTTGTTTATTTAGAAAAAATAAAGTTCTTTAGGATAAATAATTACATATATAATTAATAGAATCATAGCTACAAAAAATAAGACGTGTATTGAAATATAATAGACTAATTTAATAATGAAAATATTAGCATGTATCCACCCGACCCAGCCTGCTTGGGTTGGACTTGGGTTGAGAATTCCCAACCAACCAGAATTCCCAACCCAGGGTTGGGTTGGGTTGGGTTGGGTTAGGGTTGAGGTATAGGAACCTTAGGTTGGGCTAGGGTTGAGCACCAACCCGACCCGACCCAACCCAACCCAACGCAACCCAACCCAACCCAACCCAACCCGCCCAACTTTCAGCCCTACTGGTAACCCATCTGGTGGAACTCTGTTTGTACAGAGTAGTTGTAACAATCAAACCAATTCAAGAATACTCAATTCTGTCAGCAAAACTTTCTTAGCAAGTAATTTAAACATGAAGCAACTAAAAGTTAGAAAAACAAAGTAATTTAAACACGAACAACCTGAACTGTAAGTTTCTTCTCCAGCTTCTCGTTTATGGTGTGAATAAATATCATCCTTGTGCTTTTTTTTTTTTTTTTTTTTTTGTGAAATCTTCCTTATGCTCAATCATATTTTCTGCCTGCAAAATCAGGGAAATTCAAAACATCATATGAATCTTAAAAAAAATTAAAAAAAATAAATTTAAAAATAAAAAATTCAGTAAAACAATTGTATTTAAACTCCCAAAAGATACAAAGCTATCTCCCCACTTCAATCGACATATTTACATGAAATTATATTGAGCAAAATCTCTGAGGAAGAAGGCCCAACAGAAAAACAGGAAAAAAAGAAAAGAAAAAGTGATTGATTCCACCAGCTTTGATGCTAGATGCGTGTAATTGACAAAAATGCAACTACTCCATTTCAAATAGCTCACAAAATGGCTAAGAAGTGAAGGTTCCGCAATAACTTTCCTTTGCCCTTGAGAAATGCCCCTCCACAAGCCATGACAAGGGATGCAATAAAATCCGGCAGAGTCCAGTCAACTCCAAATTGTGAAAAACACCAATGTCATATTCCAGATGCAAACAAGCAATGGATAAACAAACAGATGATTCACGTATTTCCCATCCCTTAAGCACAACCGTTCCTTCCTATTCTGCAAATGGTCAATAGTTATGATTTTATTCCGGCCCACTAGCCACGAAAAAAGAAGCAATGACTCTATGCTGAGCATTTGATTTCCATAACCAAGCCATGTACCAGAAACAATTGCATCTCCTCTCCCAAAAAACCCAAATGTGGGGCCCATCTATGATGTACCTGCTGGCCTCCACCATAAATTGGCATGTCTAAAAAATTGACCTGATTGGACAATCCTAGTCATCTGATCAATGATTGTTTGGATGTCTTCTATTGCCTAGGTATATTTTTCAGGCCATCGACGTGCAGGATCTTGATCAGGCTGTAGGCATTGTCCAATTCGAGGGGCGGAGTTTCCTTACCAATCAAGCTGTGCCCCACATATTATTGTAGGGTGGGTCATCACATCAACGATGCTGTGAAATGTATTGGATTGCTCTATTAGTAACATGTCAAAACGAATGTTCAAATCTAATATTGGTGAAGAATAGCAACGTGGCTCATTACATTACATGGCTCATTACATTACTTGCAAAAAAAAAAAAAAAAAAACGTGGCTCACTACATTACTTGATATTAACTTATATAAAAAAAAAGTTATTAGTTAATGAGTTTTGCTCTTGACCCATGTCTACAATCTTTGTTTACGGAAGGGTCTCTCTCTCAATTGATTCAGTCCTTTACTCTCTCTTCTTCTTCTTCTTTTTTTTTTTTCTTTTTAATTTTTAAAATTTTTTTTAATATATAAAGATAATCTATCTATGCTTCTTCAAGGAATTATATTGGATTGATATTTAGACACATTTTTTCTATGTTGGTCATGTATTGATGTCTTAGGAATGATCGTTTCATTAGCATTTTATGATATGGAAGCTCTTGATATGTATGAGTGGAAGCGAATCACTTATTGTAATTGTACTTATAGTTAGTACGGAACCTAGCTTTAAAAGGGTTCAACTCCTTTCATATAATAATTTGTAGAGCTAAATCATTAATGAAATGTATTATTGTGAATGTATTCGATTTCTCTTGGTTGTGCGTGACGACTATTCTGCTTAACAATATTCATGTGTTCTCTTTATATGAACTAGTTTCAGTAAGACCCACTATAATAAGTTATTTTCCGTATAAATTAAGTCTCATAATTGTCTTACTTAAGAAATGGGATGAGTGTGTCGCAGTTAAACATGACATCGATGTGCATGTGCAAATATAACTATCTAGTAGACAATCTTCATATTTCCCTAATGCATGACCTATTCGTGAGAAAATAGAGGATTGTTCTTCTACAACGGTGTTACCATAGTCATCATTCCGTATTTGTCAGTTGAACCTTGTCATTACACCATGCAAGTACCTCGAACAGAATGTTAAGCATTCTTTTGCTAGGTACCATTCTGCAATTGAACCCTCGGGCTGACTTCTATTATGCACATATGACTTTAGTGTAAGCAACTACCTATGGTTATAAATATTTAGAAGTTTAGAAACATATGGTCAATTAACACGACTAGTATAATATGAAAAATAGAAACTAAATTTTTAAACATTAACACGCACCTCTCGATGGGGTACATCCATCGGTATTGTACTGGTCCTGCTATTTTGGTATCGTCCACTAAATAAATATGCAAATGTACTATAATACCAGAAAAAGATGGCGAGAAAATCTTTTCTATATAGCAAAGTGTTAGCACAATTTGAATTTCTAATTGGTCAAAGTCTTTTACTCGGTCAACTTTGGAATATAATTTCCTGAATAAACTATTTAATTCAAGCAAGACCGAGCTCACACACTTGAGCAATGTTGTTTGTCACTACACCAAAAACGTTGATTAGGAATGGTTGGAAACCGTTCTTGAATGATTTAGGAATTGTCCTAAACCGTTCCTAAGTAGGGCGTCACTAAAAAATAGGCACGGTTTTGAACCATTATGGAGATTGTTTGTAAGAACAGTTCTAAATTGTTCCTAATTTTTTGGAAATACAAAAAAAAACAAAAAAAAAAACAGCTGTATATTTGCTGTTTTTTATTGAATCCGTTGCACCGGATAGTCATCTTAACTAAATTACGAAAAAAAAAAGAAAAAAAAAAGTGCTTGCTTTGCTGCAACCACTTCATTCTCCATAAAAGTAGATTTCTCCACTGTAAGAATCCCAAACAGAAAAGTTCAGAACTTAAAGAACCAGAACAATGTAAAGGTGCTTGCTTACATTAGTTTGAGTTTGTAAAATTGGTTTTCACATTCAGATTTTTCTTTATTTCTTCCCATCTGCAACATTTTCAAGATTGGGAGTGTGCTTTTGGATGACAAGAAGAAACACATATTGGCATCTTTCAAAGTGTTCATTATCATATCTAACCATCTCCACAATCCAGATTATGGCATTAAAAAACCACATCCATATTTAATGTGTGCAAGAGAATTGGAATTTTGTGCAATTTGCCATTTATGGGGAAATCTAGAAAGAGAGTAGTCAAATCTTCAAGGAAGCCCAACTGTTACATAAGCGCTGATACAGAAAATCAAGGGGACTATTCTCAAATGGGCATCCAAAATTTGGAGGATCGTCTATAAAACAATTAATTAGCATCTTTAAACTATTCCAAAATTTTTACATGTGCAAAAGTGTACAAAGCAGGTAAAGACCTTACATGACAAATCAAAAGCCACATGAATTTTAGTATTCTTATCCAAACCCAATAATCATCTAGCTTAAAAAGAAAGAAAGAAATGTGAAGATATTAGTACCAACCTTCATATATTACATCTTCCACTGCTTCTCTGAAGGTGAAAGATAGGATTGAAGCAATCTCATTCTCTTGAATCACCCTTGAAGTTATTGGCATCTTCTTGGTATCTGCCCAAGTCAAAGCCAACCCTTTCTCTTTATTCCTCCTTATTGCTTCTTGTTCTTCCTGTTAAATCATTTAACCAAGCATAACAAATCAAAATTGAATTTCAATCCTTGGCCTTCCTTGGGACAAATTAACCTTAAAAAATTCCTTACTGTGATGACTTTTAGGCAGCTTCTCTCCGAGGTACTTGACGATCCATACATTGGCAGTGGTGTCTCAGACCTTTCTCTGCCATGAGAGATCCAAGCACTGCCTGGGCATTGAATTATATCCCTTTTTTAGAATGTAATAGCACTGCCTGAGCTCCTCTGTCCAGAATTTCATCGTTTCCAAATATGGAAAGAAGTGCAACATTGAATGCATACTGTAGGAAAACCACCTGTTAAGAGCATAAAATATTAGTTCCTATAGCAACCATTTTTATTTTTATATTTTCAAACTGAAAAACAACTAACTCACTTTTCGTATTTTATTAATTTAATTTTCTAAAAAATGGTTTTATTTCCCAGAAATTCAAGAATTCTGCTTCATGAATTAGAGTGATTCCAAATAGGATTAATGAATTGTAAATTTGATCCCAAATAGCTGGGATGATGATCATCGTCATCATGAGAGTGATTCGAGTTTTGGAAATCCTGGATAAAGTGCGCTTTAGGTTTCATATCTTGGCTCTGCGAGGATAAAATCAAAGTACATGAATGTAATAGAGTGATACAGTAGGAAAATCAAATTGCATAAAAAGGGAGGAAAATGTTGGGCCTCTGACCTCAAAAAATGAACTGTAATCCATTGGAGTAAGCGGAAATCTAGACGAGGAAGCATCCATTTCCACTTTCCTAGTTTCTGAGAGTGAGCTTTTAAAAGTTCCCAATTCATGTTTCCCGAATATTCCCGAATATATATGCTCTTCTTTCTCAAGAAACTGTTGGTTAAGGGCTTTGAAACCTCATATTTTCCCAGTTGAATGACACAAACCCAAGAATGCTCTCGAGAAAATTTTTGTTTATTCAGTATAATGACATCTTCAGGTTTTCATAGTGGTACTTCGACATTTAAGGCAACTCCATTGAGCAAAAACATCATAAAATCCACTGCCATCAGCAAGAAAAAATCAAATGCATTTACTACATGACAAAATACAAGCAAAGAGAGAAACTTGGTCTCGATCTCCAAGCAGATATGGGAGAAGCAAGTGACAACAAACAGTTGATGGCTGACTTGAAATCAATCTTCAAATATTTAAGCAAAAAATTTTAGCTGGACATGCTTTATTCCTAACAAACAGGCAAGCCTAAACATGTCAAAATTGAAATCAATCTTGAAAATATTAAGCTGACAATGTTAGTATAATCTATCAGACAAAGGAGTTAGAGAAATCCTTCCAGCTACTTGGGGGCAACATCTAGATTTAAAGAAGTTCCATGTTTGTTTCCAAAATAAATCAGATTGTCATGGACCACGTAGTTGTTATCTTCTTTTTCATGTTGGTAGTGAGCTTGCACTTTTGTACAGTTCCAAAGTTAAAAGCAAACTAACACCAGAGATTTCGACAGTCACCCAAGAACAACTAAAGAATCACAATGAAACTGAACAAAGTATTCACCTTCCCAGTTAGTAGAAGACAGAGCAAGACTTTAGGCACTGGCTCAACAAAAGCACAGACACTTTCAAATGAAGAAATACATGAGAAGATGCATGAATATAATTTCCTTTCTTGGTCACTACAGTGTTAATATTCGCCAATGCAACAACCTAAATGTCAAGTTATTTAACATGCGATAAGAACACCAATCATAATATCAACAAAAGATCCGTGTGAAGAGACATGCAGACAAGATTCTGAAACAACAACCATTTGCAAGTCCCAAATGACAAACTAAAAATATATGCAAAAACGCTACTCCATTCTTGGGAAAGGAAATTGTTTTGTCAAATATTCATGGCAGATTTTAGCCAACACTATTATGAGTACAGCCTTAAATAACATTTCCGTGTATTTCATTTTTTTAAAATATTAGTATTGAAATTTCTTCTACACAAACTATATAGAATAACTGAATAAAAGAATACTTATTTCATACACAAACTACGGAATTACTTATACCCAAACAAGATTTCTCCTGGGAATTTCATCAAATATCTAAAGAGCATCATCTAAAAAACCAAACTTGACAAGCCCATTTCCAGCTAGAAAGGACTAACAACGCCTCTTACATAATTTAAAGAGGAAGCACATCATGTAATTGTGTATGCCTTTCTCAAAACAACTTAATCTAAATCCATCATTCTTGGTGACAAACCATACTACATAAGGTCATAAGCAAAAAATAATGCCTTCCGAAAAATCAAAGCCAATAGAAAAATTAAAAAAACAACGTTCGGTGTAATAAAAATTCAGAGGAAAGCAAAACCTTCCTGGAAATCAACCAGTCTCCATTAAAAAGAGAAAGATAAAAACATAAATAAAAGGAACCTCACAATGGACTGAAAATATCCTCAATAAAAAAATCCTAGCTAGCCAACGAATTTCTTGTAAATGTACAACGTACTTTGCAATGGCTTATATCCGTAGCAAAATGGTCCCTTAGTCCGTAGCTTTTGACCCCTTTGTTGGTAGTGAAAATTTACAAAAAGAAGAATATTCAAAAAGCAATACTCCATAACATAGAGTATCACCATAGTAGCAATGCAGGTCTAACTCACTATTATTCTCAATCTCTTCATTATTTCAGAAGGTAAATCATCAACACAAGCCTCAAGTTTCTCAAAATTTCCATAAAGATTCTGCAACACTTTATCAGGAGCATCTTCTCCCAAATCAAAGACCTGAAATTTATATTTTCCTGCATTATATCAACATTAAAAATTACTATAGCACCATTGATAAAGAGCTAGCAGAATGATTGAGTTTTCGTCTGTTCAGGTACAATATAACATGAGAGTAGAGCTAGCAAAATTTCTATTAGCTTCCTTTGCCAAGTTCTCAATTAAATAATGTAACATGGATAATGTTATATTCAAGAAAATATACTTCACCCTAAGTGGTAATAATTGCTTTGACTTCCAACACATAATAAGCAAGATTGCAATTGCTCAGCAAAAGAACAACATGGAGTTTGGAAACTAAGGGCCGGTTTGGATGGCTTATACTGCATGTTGTTTTTCAAACACCATATTATCTTGGAAAATGCACAAAATAAAAGTTAATATATTTTCTCATCTTCAACTTGTTGCCTCAAACTGAGGTGTGAGTAAGTGAACCATGAGGACCATATGAAATGCCATAAGGCTCTTTTTTTATGTAGGCAATGTCAAAAATCTAAATAAATAAACAGACAAATAAAACTTTGTGCAGCAAACAAAATGGGAGATCACCAAAATTCTAGCACATGTGAAGAAGACTTGCATGATCCTTTGAAGAGAAATAATGAATTTGAGATCTTGATACTACCGGTCCACAAAGAAATACAGACAATTTTGCAAGCAAAGTGAAAGCAAGAGTTGACTGCCACCCAAAAAAGTTAAAAAGAAATAACATCAGCCACTAACATTGGGATTTGGAAAAGCATCCTCTATCTTCAGAATGAAATGTTTATATAATACAAAACAGCAAGGGTTCCCTTAATCCAAAATTGTTTAAACTCTAAAGCTGGGGAGGATCTTTTCTTTTCTATGAAAAAAACATGGGCGCGCACATGCAAAAAGGAGCATGCATACAAACACAAACATGTTCACGTGTAAAATGTGAAATCCAACTTGAGCACAAATTAAGGTTTTGAGTGCAAATCTGCTCGAAGTTTGTCAATTACCAACTTGAGTTTGAATGTTAAAGCACTTCATTGATCTATCTCAGGTTTATAAAGCCCAAACTATCCCATTTTACATGACCCAAGCCTTGATCAATTTAACTTGGGCTTTTGTTTTTGGAGAATTCAATCAAGTTATAAACATGTCAAAACACTATTTTGAAGCATCTTAACAACGCCATCACTGTGAAAAATACATGAAAATAAAATATAAACATTTTGTTTTAGCTGTCCTTTTTTCCTACACTGGCCAACCATCCAGATCGTTGGGCATGCTAATAGACCATTGGCTATATTAATTCTAACTATTCCATTTGCTACCCAACAATTAGATAGCTTGGATTGCCCGACAGAGGTATTTTTCACAGCATGCTACATATAAGATGAGGCCCACCAAGTGAACAGTCTCTATCACTGAAACTAATGTACAAACGACATAACAATTCAAAATCCAGAGTTAAAATAATACAACATACCTTTGACTTTGGCGAGCCCAAATGCAAAGCCAATGGAAGAACAGGAAAATGACATGATGGATGCCATAATAGACAACTGATCCATGTTATGAAAATCAGGAATATGAGAAAACACAATCTGAATCCCTCGAAATAGCAGCATATAAAAACTATCTCTATATCAACATTGTGCTTCATGCCCCTTCTTATGGTAGCAATTTGATTTCTGGATAGCCCTGCTTTAAGAAAATTGAGGAATCCCATTAAGCTAAAACTAATCACGAATTGATGAGTAATGAAGGAAAATGGTCCCAACAGCCTTTGTCTTAAGAGGGTTTAACAAAACAGAATAACCCTCTGCTCAGCTACATCCAGACAAAACATTCCTTATTGAGCCATTTCATCAAACAATCAACATGCATGAAATACGGGAGGAATTATACAATGGGCTTTTTATTTTTTATTGTGGGGCCATTGTTCAGTGACATAAAATGATGATATTATAGTCCGTGCACCAAAAATATGAATGACAAAACAAAAATTCAAGAGAGAGAGAGAGAGAGAGAGAGAGAGAGAGAGAGAGAGAGAGAGAGAGAGAGAGAGAGAGAGAGACGCACCAATAAACTTCTCACATGAAGGAGAGATGCACCTAATGTTTAAAATATCGTTATCGTGTAATGTATCGTACCCATGGGATACGGATACATATCGGTTATCGCATGGGCTATATCGATTGTATCACGGAATGTATCGCTGTTGTTGGGAAACATGGGAAAATCGGTCAAATTTTTCAATGAAACTTTAGGGATTGTTGAAAAAGACATCAATACACACTTAGAAATTAAAACATTATTAATTTTTTTTTTTAAGTGCACTTAATACGGGTTTCCTTTATATCGGGTCCTAATACATGCGCTTTCAAACTTAACTGATGCAAGTATATTCAAAGTCTATTCATATAATTTATAACCATAAAAAGACGTGTATGCAAACACAAGCAATACATTCAAAAGAAAAGGAAGAATCACTAGATCAGGTTACATGTTTAATTTTGTGTTTGGATACAAAGATTGCAATTGATTTGCGAGAAATTGAGAAATTTCGATTTTTCTCAATTTTCCGCGACTTGACCCATCTCCCCCAAATCTCGAAATTGAAGTTCTAAATGTCGCGCAGCACGCCAACAACGCAGTGAGCCTAGATCCAATCTAAGGCCTCACCCACAAACGATAGACATGAAGAAATATAAACTAGAAATAGATCAAAGCAATCCAAAACAAACCACAAGACAAGATATACGTGGAAAAACCCCAAACTAGGGTAAAAAACCACGGATGCAAAATTCCACTATGAAGAGAAACGAAGATTACAAGGCAATATACTAACCTCTCCCTTGGAAGTACAAAGAAAATCTCTTGCCCACACCTTAGAATAATTTCTTAATATTCACCTTAACCTAGAATAGCCCTAGGGACCCCAATTTATAGTTTTGGCAACTTCCCTTTCCGCATCCCAGTTGCGAAAGGACTTGCGACACGAAATCCGTGAAACTCCTTTCGCATCCCAGTTGCGAAAGGACTTGCGACACGAAATTCGCGAAACTCCTTGCGCATCCCAGTTGCGAAAGGACTTGCGACACGAAATCTGCGCAACCTCGACTGGTCGTGGGCGGCCCCAGATGTGGCTCCACTTCTCAACAATCTCCTACTTGGAGACACATCTCCATAAACCTTTGTCTTCTTCATCCGGAGTGCACCACCTCCCCGTCTTCAAGCCTGAAGACCAATCAAAGCTGAACAGAGCTTCAGCTTCTCCCTTGTGACCGCCTTGGTCAGCATATCCGCAGGATTCTCACTTGTATGAATCTTCTCCAGAGCAATCGATCCATCTTCCAGTAACGAACGTATGAAGTGATATCTGATGGCAATATGCTTGGTCCTTGAATGAAAGGCTGAATTCTTAGCCAAGTGTATTGCACTCTGACTGTCACTGTACAGCTTGCAATCTGCTTGCTTCTTACCCAATTCTTCCATAAAACCTTGCATCCACACCATCTCCTTGCATGCTTCTGTAGCCACAACATATTCTGCTTTTGTCGTACTGATAGATACTATCTTTTGTAACTGAGAGACCCAACTGACTGCAGCACTACCCAGAGTAAAAACATAACCCGTAGTGCTTCTTCTGCTGTCAATATCTCCTGCCAAATCTGAATCCACGTAGCCTTGTAACTTGATTTTCGATCCATTATAACACAGCCCTACGTCCTTAGTACCTACCAAGTACCTAAGGATCCACTTCACAGCTTCCCAATGTTCCTTCCCGGGGTTGTTCATGAACCTGTTAACAACTCCCACTGCTTGAGCAATGTCTGGCCTCGTGCTCACCATAGCATACATGAGACTCCCAATAGCTGACGCGTATGGGACTTTAGCCATGTAGTCCTGTTCCTCCTGCGTCTTTGCACCTTGCTCCTTAGATAGCTTGAAGTGGTTGGCTAATGGAGTGCTAACCGGCTTAGCACCTCCCATATTGAATCGATCAAGTACCTTGGCTATGTACTCTGCTTGTGACAAAACTAATTTCTTGTTTTCCCTGTCACGCTTTATCCTCATGCCTAGGATTTGTTTTGCAGCTCCTAAATCCTTCATGGCAAAATCTCTAGACAATTGTCTTTTGAGATCTGAGATGTCCTCCATGCTTGAGCCAGCCACAAGCATATCATCAACGTACAGAAGAAGGATGATGTATGACGTATCAAACTTCTTCAAGTAACAACAGTGGTCTACATGACATCTCCTAAAACCGTTTCCCGACATGAAACTATCGAACTTCTTGTACCACTGCCTCGGGGCCTGCTTCAGGCCATATAGACTCTTCTTCAGTCTGCACACCTTGTTCTCATTACCTGGTGCCACGTATCCTGTCGGCTGATGCATATATATCTCTTCTTCAAGGTCCCCATGAAGAAAGGCTGTCTTAACATCTAGCTGTTCTAGATGTAAGTCCTCTGAAGCCACTATACTCAAGACCATGCGAATCGTAGACATTTTCACTACCGGTGAAAATATTTCAGTGAAATCGATACCTGCATTTTGTTGAAACCCTTTCACAACCAATCTGGCCTTGTACCGTTTCGAACTATCGTGCTCCTCCTTCAGTCTGTAAACCCACTTGTTATGAAGAGCTTTCTTACCCTTGGGTAGAGTGACTAGCTCCCATGTACGATTAGACTCAAGAGAGTCCATCTCATCATCCATGGCCTGCTCCCATTTAACCCGTATATCTGACTGTAACGCCTCTTCAAAACACTCTGACTCATCATTATCTGTCAGTAGTAGATAATTAAGGAAGGTGAGTATCGGACCGTGGGTCTCCTCTCCCGAGTAGACCTCCTCACAACTGGTGTATGCGGCTCTGCCTCATCCTGTGGCACTGTAACACCCATGTCCGGTAACTCTTCCAACTCTACGAATTCCTTTTTCTCGGCCTTATTTTCCTGCACACTGTCCTTATGCATCACTTTTTCATTGAAGACTACGTCCTTGCTTCTGATGATTTTTCTGTTTTTGCATCCCAGAACCTGTAGCCAAAATCATGTTGCCCATAGCCTATAAACGTGCACCTCCTGGACTTCGCATCCACCTTGTTTCTGTGCTCTGCATCAATGTGAACATATGAAGTGCAACCGAACACTCTGAGATGTGCAAGGTTCACTTCTTTCCCAGTCCACGCTTCTTCTGGTAGCCCACCATCCAATGGTGCTAAGGGACTTCTATTGATGAGATATGCGGCAGTATTCACAGCATCTGCCCAAAAGGTCTTGGGCAACCCTGCATGTAACCTCATGCTCCTGGCGCGCTCAAGGATGGTCCTGTTAATGCGCTCAGCCACACCATTCTGCTGTGGTGTCCCTGGAATCATTTTCTGATGTTTGATTCCATTTGCTGCACAATACTCCTCAAACCTCTTATCACAATACTCTCCCCCATTGTCAGATCTAAGACACTTTACTATTTTACCTGTCTCATTTTCTACCATAACTTTCCACTTCTTAAATACATCAAATACATCAGATTTATGTTTTAAGAAGTAGACCCACAGTTTTCTACTAGCATCATCAATAAAGGTAACAAAATAACGTGAGCCACCAAGAGATAATACCTGTGCCGGTCCCCACGCATCAGTGTATACAAGCTCCAACAGATGTGTCTTTGGAGCGCGTCCCGTCTTCTTGAAGCTTACCCTCTTTTGCTTGCCATACACGCAGTCCTCGCAGAATTCCAAGTCAATAGACTTCAGCCCTGGTAGCTTCCCTTTTGACAATAGCACTTTCATCCCTTTCTCACTCATATGTCCCAGCCTCTGATGCCATAACTGCCCATTCACTCCAGTTGATGCGACTGCGAGTGAACTAGACGATCCTGAAGTCACGTACAAAGTACCTTCCTTTTTACCTCGAGATATTACCAAGGCACCTTTTGTGATCTTCCAAGAGTCACTGGTGAATGTCGTCACATAACCGGTATCAACCAACTGTCCCACTGAGATCAGATTACGTTTCAAACTCGGTACATGTCTGACATCCTTCAATTTCAAGACCGTTCCGTCTTTCTGATTTACATGAACATCTCCCTTTCCAACAATATTGCATGGCTCATCATCACCCAGGTAGACTCTCCCAAAGTCACCTGACACATAATCACGCAGAACTTCCTTACACGAAGTAGCATGAAACGAAGCACCCGAGTCTATAACCCAAGACTCATTCCTCGCATCAAGAGACAAGATCAACGTCTCTGTGTCGCTCTCCTCAGACAGATTCACTGAATCTTTCCCACCTTGAGAGCTTCCTTCTTGTTTCTTGAGCGCCTTGCAATCACGTTTCATGTGCCCCTTCTTGCAGCAATGCCAACACCCGTCTTTGTCTTTCGGTCCCTTGGACTTATTCCTTGACTTAGAACACCCGTGTTTATTGCCTCCTTTGTTCAGCGATCTTCCTCTTCCTTCAACGTTTAGAGCATTCCCTGAATCCCCTGAAACTCTTGATGCCTTCCTTCTAGATTCTTCGCTGAGAATTAGACCGGCCACATCATCAAATTTCAGCTTTGTCGATCCTGAAGAATTGCTCACAGCAATCACCAAACCATCCCAACTGTCTGGCAAACTGGATAAGATCAATAACGCCCTGACCTCATCCTCAAAAGCAATGCCAACAGATTCCAACTGGCTCGTGACTGTATTGAACTCGTTTAGATGTTCAGCCATGCTCCCACCATCTGACATCTTCATGTTGAATAGCTGTTTCATAAGATGAACCTTGTTGGATGCTGAGGGCTTTTCATACATGGTGGCTAGGGCTTCCATTAATTCTTTTGTCGTTTTTACCTTGGATATATTGAAGGCGACACTCTTAGACAAAGAGAGTCGGATCGTTCCTAAAGCCTTCCTATCCAGTAAAAACCATTCATCATCTGTCAACTTTTCTGGTTTCTTCTCTTTTCCTCCTAGAGGAATATAGAGGTCCTTCTGATACAGATAATCCTCCATCTGCATCTTCCAGAAGGCAAAGTTTGAACCATCAAACTTCTCAATTCTAGTTTTCCCATCTTCTACCATCACTCCCAATAAAACTAAACCTGGCTTTGATACCAGTTGTTGCGCAGCACGCCAACAACGCAGTGAGCCTAGATCTAATCTAAGGCTTCACCCAAAAACGATAGACATGAAGAAATATAAACTAGAAATAGATCAAAGCAATCCAAAACAAACCACAAGACAAGATATACGTGGAAAAATCCCAAACTAGGGTAAAAAACCACGGATGCAAAATTCCACTATGAAGAGAAACGAAGATTACAAGGCAATATACTAACCTCTCCCTTGGAAGTACAGAGAAAATCCCTTGTCCACACCTTAGAATAATTTCCTAATATTCACCTTAACCTAGAATAGCCCTAGGGACCCCAATTTATAGTTTTGGCAACTTCCCTTTCCGCATCCCAGTTGCGAAAGGACTTGCGACACGAAATCTGCGAAACTCCTTTCGCATCCCAGTTGCGAAAGGACTTGCGACACGAAATCCGCGCAACCTCGACTGGTCGTGGGCGGCCCCAGATGTGGCTCCACTTCTCAACACTAAATCCATTATTTTTCATGGAAAACGTGAAGAATCATAGATTTGTAACAATTTAACATTGGTTGAATGTGATTTACAGCAAAAACATGTATCAAAAATTGAAAATGATCACTGGATCGAATAGGTGGGATATATTGGCACTACATGTGCATTTTGTATTGCATAGGTGGGATACAAGATATATCGTGAGATGTATCAGCTGCTATCATCGATATTTAAAACATTGGACGCACCAATAAACTTCCCACATGAAGGATCATATCCCATTCATGTATATTTAAGAAATGAGCATTGATTCAAGCAATACAAAACCCTAATATCATCATATCTACATCGAAACGTATCATAAACATAAAATTTCTTAATGAAAAAGAATATACAGTAGAAAAATTAGAGTTAAAATGAAAAATCACCTATGTATTCGTGGATTCAAAAGAAGATTGTTGGAGAAGGAGCGAGCTAGGGCTTTTTTTTTTTTTTTTTCCAACTATCTCTGCCGTGGAGATGACTAACAAGATTGTAAGATTTCAACACCAATCACCAATGTCGGAGATGGCACCTCATATAGAGAAGAGGAAAAGCACTAGAAAAAATGCTCTTAGAAGAGAAGAGGGGTTGGAGGGAGAGAAATGAGGGAACAAAACTCATTTGGATTTTTTTGGTCTTTTTAAAGACTTTTCATTTGGAATGGCCTAAAACTGTTCCTAACCAAAGCGGTAGCTGTTCCAAATTTTCAATTTTGGTGTAGTGTGTATAGATAACGGAAGTAGTTGATGACAGTGATGACTCTTAAGTTCGGACTCTCCGTAACTAATAAAAGAACTGCCTACATACTTATCATCGTGATAAGATCAGGTCATTGTAGTTCATCTCTATTTTCTCATATCTCTTTTCACTAAATTCGATGACTCACTTGATGTAATACATTAAATACCATTGGTTGCTTGACTTTCAGCCCATTCTTTGTTATGGAAGATTCATGTCATCTAAGATGGTTCAATACAATCATACATTAAATGTTTCAAAATTTCGGTAAGTTTCTTCATCCCACCTGCTATATTACAGTATTTGATACAAGGACAGTAATCATGGTCATCACCCCCCAAGCGATAACGATTTTGGCTTAAGCAAGTAATGTCGCGCCCCAGACTCAGAAACCGGGCTCACAAAATTCCCAATCGCCGAATCCAGCGCCGACAGCCTCCGTAGTACCCCATTCTCGGCTCCTGTTACCCATTCACCAGGTTTCGATCCTGTGATCCCGCAAGGAGGATTTCTATAACATAAATATATTCCTTATGCAGCATAACCAAGATCATAACCACAAAAAATAACCCCAGGAACACCATTACAAAATTCACTAGGAATAAAAACTTTTTACAATACAAGGTTTAAAAGGGAAAGGTACAATGACTATAAAGCAAAACTCCAGAAGATTCGTGGCATGCTCCTGCTCCTACTATGGCCTAGAATCACCTGCACGCATCAATTGTGCATAAGCTTATAGAAAGCTTAGAGGGTGGTGTAAGTGTGTGCGGGACAGGTGCCAAGTATGCAATATCAGGGTATGCGGAAAATGCTGGTAAGACCATGAATACCAACAGCCGTAACAAGGCTATGCAATACCATGCAAGAGTGCCATCAGCCATACCAAGGCCAGGCAATGCGGGGCCTATATAGCTGAATGTCATATGCAATGTGCAATGCAATCATGCTCATCCTCATATCATGTGTAAGACCCTACCCGAGAGTGTGCATTTCGTTCCTCTAGGTCTCGCGGTCCTACTGGTTGAATCCCGGAGACCTGTGACCTACGGATAGTGTTTGCGGTCATCCCCAAGTCTGGTCATGTAGACCCGACCTGGATCGACCCGAATTTAGTGACATAGCGACCGCATCATCGCCGCGGTTCCAACGCCACGTCTTGTGCGGCAATTTGAGTTGTAGATCATGAGATGTGGGTCGTGCATAATTTAGGCCATTGATCGTGATTGTAGGGCCCACCTAGGATTTGGTAAAAACCCCTAAGCATAGATTTCATCTCCGTAGCCATCATTAGGGTAGGTAGCTTAGACTAGATTTCTAGCCCCTACCTAGCTAGCTAGTGATGATGAGTTCTCTTATCAAGAGAGCTCTTTTTTCTCTACCTCATGCAAAAGTGCCTTTTCACTCTTCCCCAATCTGAATTTTTCTGAAATTTCTCTTCTCTAGGGAGAGAGAGATCATCATATCCCTCTTTTCTAGCAAATGTAATCATCACTTTGAATAAAACTCCATTTCTTGATAGCAAATGCATCTCATTCCTCTCTCTTCCTCTCTTCTCCTCATCTCTCCCTCTCCTTGGATGTCCCACCTTAGTCCCCATTTTCAGCCCCTTTTCCCTCTAAAATCCCCTCATCTAACCATCCACCTTCAATCTCAACCTTAGATCTTGGAAGCTTGACGCATAGGGGGTCCATTGGTAAAAGTTTGGTGAAGATCCTTGAGGTGGGTGTTCTTTAGCTTAGGATTTCTTTATTCCTTTCTTAGACATCTTCATTTCCTCTTTGAGGAACTTGTGGGGCCCACCAAATGATGGTGGAGGTCCCCAAGTCTCCGTGGATGAGGCCTATGGCCCATCTTCCTTACATGCATGATTCCATGGATGGGGCCATTCTCCATGGACCCCATCATGGCTTTTTCTTTTAATCCATATTCTTGTGGGGTCATCTAAACCCTAGACCCTGGTGGAGATGGGATCTCCACCTTAGATTTGAATTTTTATTGCATGCATGCCTATGATGTACCTTGTAAATGAATATAGTGGAAGATGTAAATGTTGTGATGAAGGGAGGGCCTCAATGGTGGCGGAGACCCTCTCTTGTGGCTGAATCTTGATTTCTTTCTTTCCTTTTCTTCTTTTCCCCATCTTCATTATCTGATTTATGAGGTGTGTGGTCCACTTAGAGGCCTTGCAACATCCAGAACGTCCAAACGTAGTGGATGTTCATTGCAGTCCACACTAGGGACGTTGGTGCCCCTTTTGCCCCACATGTGATGCATGCAACAGATTTTTGGGGTGGGGATATGGCCTGGATATTTGTGGGGCCCACTAAGGTGGATCATAGCACCAATTTTCTGGGGTAATTTCCTTTTAATTTGGCTGATATACTTAGTTTATTTCATATATATGTTGCTGTCCAGAAATCCTCTGGATAGTTTCTAGTTGTTTTTGGACTAGATTTTGGGACTGATTGGGGGACCTTTCCTACCCCTCAAATATACTTTTCTTCAAGGTGGGGACCCCACCTAGATGTCCCTCAAATTTCAGCTTCATCTGACCTTGTTGAGGTCCCAAAGGAGTTGCCCAAGTGGGATGGACAGTCAACAACATTTCAGTTTGGAAATCTTAAAATATAAAATAGTTTTTGTATTGGTGTGCCACTTTTGTGAACCCTATCTTGTAGTATACATATGTGGGGAGGTTAAGATTAATTTTTCCCAATTTTTGGAGACCTTGGACCCACCCCATTGGGTGTTCAAAGCAGGGACAACCAGAATTCTGCTATAACCAGATTTCTGGACAGATAGTTTTCTATTAAACCATAAAAATAGTTTCCAAGCTCAGAAAAATCTAAAATTTTACCTGGAGGTGGCCCAGCCATGCTGGGACCTACCTACCAATTTTCAGGCCGAACGGGCCACTGTGCAATTTATGGCGAGGGCTGGACCGGCCCATATGGCTGGACGCCCATAGTTGGGACGTCCAGCATGGGCTGGCTGTCCACCCCAGCCTGTGGCCCACCATGATATGTGTTTTATCTCTATAGCCATCTATTGTGTGGCCCACTTGAGTATGGCCCACCTTAGCGTGGGGTACCCAAGGTGGGGACCACCTTTTAGCTAGTGCATGGGCTGGACGTCCAGCCCATTGGGACGCCCCATGTGGACTGCCTGCTGGACTTTGGTCCAGCAGTGTGGCCCACCTATTAACTTGAGTAATATGATGTGATCCTATGTGGTGGGGCCCTCTGACTTGATGGTTGGACCACTTGGACTGATGTCCTAATCAAATGGACTATTTTCTGGGCTCCAATAGGCCCATAAACCTGTTGGGTTAAAAAAATCTAGAAATATGTTATAATAATGCTTGGCCTTTGGGCTGAAATTTCGAGGAGTGGGGCCCACCACATTGTGAGTACTTAGAAGGGATAAATCATGCTTTAAATCCCCTAATTCTTGGGCTTAATTGGGCTGAAATTTTGAGGAGTGGGGCCCACCACATTGTGAGTACTTAGAAGGGATAAATCATGATTTAAATCCCCTAATTCTTGGGCTTAATTAGTGCATCTTTCAGGTCCACCATAGCTGGAGTTTTTAATGGGTCCATAAATGTAACTAGTTGTTGGACTACTTAGACCCAAAAGGGCTGAAACTTTCTAGGTAGGCCCTTTGGACCCTTGGGTCATTTTTACCATATTATTGTGTTGGGTTTATGGGCCGGATTTCACAAGTGGTTAGGTCCTTGGTCGCCCACCAAATCAACTTTATACTTAGGCCGGGTTATAGGCCCAACTCACTTGACTTACACATGAGAATTGCACATGTGGTTTGAGTAATGGGATGCAGACTAGGCCCACCACAATATGTGGACTAATGACTCTTATGTTTGGGCCTATGATATTTCTTATGGTTGGGCTATGTGTGTTGCTCACTAGACCCATGTATTGGAATAGGCCTTGGGCCTTGATCTGCGATTGATTAGAGATGGACCACCTCTTGGGGACCAGTTGTGGTTGGATGTCCACATTGGTGGCCCTAAGGTAGGCCCATGGGTTTCTATGGGTGGTTAAAGGCCCATCATAGACCCTTGCTAGGACCGTTCATCTATTTAGGCCGATGTTATTGTTCTCCTTAGCCTTGTGGGCTACCCCAAACTTTGGGCCCCCACTAGAGGATGACTCCTTAGAGAATTTGTCTAAGTACCTAGACTTAGTCCCTCCTTGGAAAGGAAGCGTATACTACGACATCATTGCCGTATGACGCACCTAGTTCATCCTCATGACCCATGTGCATCATGTGTGATTTGATTGCATTGTGAGTGGTCATTGGGCAGATGTGATAGTTTCCCAGAAGGATGGAGTTTCCCCTCTTGTGCATGTTGAGTGCTTGGAGTTGATGCATGATTGGTATGCGCGACTCATATATTCGGCATTGCATTTCATGGATATTATTTGCCCTTGCTTCATCAGGGCCGATGCCTTCACTGATATATCGTGGGTGGCCGTTTGTGGATACCAGAAATACTATTTGAGCATTTAATGTGCATAGGATGCCCCTGGGTGAAAGTCCCTAAACCTTCAAGGTACCGAGAAGACGCTTCAACGCCGTGACCGGGTGAAAAACATGAGCGCCCGAGTGCCTTACACTGTTAAGTCGCGTCTCCCACTGTCTTGAAGTCGGTTGAGATGAGATGTGGCCTTATCCGCCTGAGTGAGGGGGCATTGCTAGGCTGAGTCTGACCAGCTCGTGAATGGGTCCGCTACCGTTGAGCCTTGCTGGTCATTGGCTGTCCACAGGTGGGTAGTGTGGTCTCTTACGCTCGTTTGACTGTGTAGTCTTGGAGAGCGACAGTCATCTTGTAGTAGTACATTAGACCTTGATGATATTCCTAATGATAGAACTGTATTGGATATGTGGACTGGATATGAGCACTGACATTACTTTGCATTTGCATTGACATCGGCTATTTAAGCCTTATTGTATTGCATAGCCTTGGTACGGCTCCTTGCATTATAGCTTAGCCTCGGCAAGGCTAGCGGTATTAGTATTGATCATGTTTCCCTTCTGCATTCTCTTTTTTGCTTGTGCACTATTGTCACACACCTTCACCACCCTCTAAGCTTTCTATAAGCTTATGCACGATTGATGCGTGCAGGAGATCATAGGTCGGCGTCGTAACGGAGGAGTTTTGGACTGGAGCACGAGCTGAGGACCTGTTGCAGGCCTTTCCTTCCCTCTTTCTATATTATGTATTTCCTTTTGAACCTTGTACCTGTAAGGTTTAAATTGTTAGTGGATTTTGCAGTATGTTCCTTGGTTTATTTCTGAGATTTACTTGCTATGATCTTGGGTATGCTCGATCTGGTTTGAAATTGTGATATGGAAATCCTCCTTGTAGGGTCCCAGGATCGAAACCTGTGCTAGGTGGCAAGAATGGGGTGCTAAGGAGGCTATTGTGGTCAGAACCGGCTATCAGATTCCTTGTGAATCCAATCATAGAGTCTGGGGCGTGACATCATGTCCACATATCAATATAGTTCCTCTCTGGGAAATCACCGGGGTTAAATACACTCCATACTGATTGTTGCCTCTCTAGTCGCGCAGCCCAGCGAGCATAAGAGACCTCACTACCTGCCTGTGGTTAGCCAACACCTACAAGGCTCGCCGGTAGCGGAACCATTTGCGAGTTGGTTAAACTCAGCTTAGCTTATAGCCCCCTCACTTGGGCGGATAAGGCCACACTCCCTTCCAACGGACCACGATACAGTGGGAGACGCGGCCTAATGGTAACGGTACCGATGTTCATATTTTTCACTTGGTCTCGACGTTGGAGCATCTCTTGGTACCATGAAGGTTTTGAGACTTTCAACCAAGGACATCCTACGTGCCCACAGTGCTAGAGCCAAACATTTTCGGTGTCCAAATCTGGCCATCTACGATGTGCCTGTGGAGGCTACGACCCTGATTATGCTAGGGCGAATAATAACCGTGCCATGCCAATGCGGGATGCATGAATCATACCAATCAACCATGCATCAGTCTTGCGCATACAGCGCGCTCATGTGGGACAACTCTATCACTCAGGGAGTCCTATAAACAACTTGCCCAATGACACATACCATGATCAATCATTCCTCAACCAAGCATACATATGATGCACATAGGAATGAATCATGAAGATAAACTAAGTATGACATACGACGATGTTGTACTCTCCTCTTAACAAGGTCGGGTCTAGGTACTTATGCAATTCCTCAAGATATGGGGGAAGCATAACTAATAGTGGGGGGGCCAACAGTTTGAGGTAGCCCACAAAGCCTAAGTAAGCAATACTATGGGCCTAATGGGTGAGAATGGGCCCAATCAAGGTCAAAGGTGGACATTTAACCACCAATAAATGAGAATGAGCCCAACAAAGGGGCCTAGAGGGGTACACAATGTGGACATTCAACCACCATTGTCCCCAAGAAGGTAGCCCATCAAGGAGTCTAGCCACGACAAGGCCCATGGCCTAAATACAACCATGTAAATAAAATGGGCAACAATACATATATCTTATATCACATGATGGGCCTCAAGAAAATGGCCCAAAGCCTACATACATTATCATGGACCCAAAAGGGGCAAATCATGGCCCAAGTACAATGGCCACCGAATTCATGCATTATGATAAACCTAATGGGCAGCCCATAAGCCTAAACACATAGGTAAGGAGGCATGCCCAATATTTGCCAAGTTGGGCATTACAATTTAACCCAAAACTGGTTAAGATAGATGGGCAACAAAGATCCAATTTTTTCAGCTCACAAGGTCTAGCATAAAAGTGAAAACAGTCCATGTACCAAACTGGACTCAAGAGTGGACGTCCAATACTATTTGGGCCTGCTAGACGTCCAAAAATCTGGACTGATGGTCCTCAAAACAATTAGATAAATGGTGGGCCTCATAAGGCACTAATGGAGTCCAACATTCTCAAAAAATACAAGTATGGTTTGTGTGTGTGCAACACTCAATCTGGTGGCCTCACATCTTCACAATATTCAGCTATATACAAAATTTTCTAAAAGACCTTGCTGGAAATTCAACATGCCCAATTTCCTAGGCCTGCTGGGGCCCAACAGATGATAAATCCGAATAAATAAATACTTCATGGTGGCCTATACATGTCACAGTGGGCCCCACTAGATGGAAGGTGGAACACGTCCAAGTGGGCCACACAAAAGGGGGACGCCGTGGATAACATACATCATCAAGGTGGGCCTGCAGAGCTAGGGACGGCCTGCCCCTGCTGGACGTCAGCCTAGCTGGAACTTCCAGCAGGTGGGCTGCTGGCCCAGCTCTGGTAGCCCAAAAAATGGACGGTCCGGATTGTTAGACAGCTCACATACCTTGTATAACTAGTATACCTTGTATAGTTTGTTTCCATAGGTAGAAGATTCTGAGTTTATTGTTTTCCTTATATAGATGGTTGTAATCTCTATATATTCAACCCCATTGGGTTGTCTCAAATACAAAAAACCTTTTGGCTTCACTGTTTTCATGGTATCAGAGCCCTACTGATCCAAATTAGGCCACCCCCTCGTCACCGACACCACCTCCTGCCAAATCCGGCCAACCCCTCATCACTGAAACCACCTCTTGCCAGATCCGACCGCCCCTGCAGCGTCACACAGCCAGTCCGACCATTCCTATTGTGTCCGGCCACCTCAACTGCTGTGTACGACCACCCCTGCGACGTCTGATTACTCCTTGCTGCTCATCCACTCGTTCGGACAGATCTGACCATCCCTGCGACATTCGACCATTCCTTGCTGCTCATCCGCTTGCCCCTGCGACGTCCGACTACCCTTGCTGTTCGTCTGCTCACCCCTGTTGTGTTGTCAAACTGCTCTTGCTGCTCCCTCAGCCCTTCCGCATGCCCCTCTGATCTCAGTCCTGTTGCTATTACACCAGATCCAGATCTAGATCCAGAAATTGCAATCACTTGGGTATCTCCATCTGTTGCCTACTGTGCTCCTTCTGTTACAAGGTACATCCAAAACCTCCTTCTGCTGCGACTCTTCACGTGGTTTACATTACTTCAGATCAATGGACGAGGACTCATCACGTACAGCGGCCTCACGTTGTAATTTTGATGATACAAACTATTCTCTATGGGCCATCCATTTTCAGAACTTCCTCGAGGGTCGTGGTTTGTGGGGACTAATTGATGGATCTGTTACTATCCCCACTTCCACAGATGCCGACAAATTAACTGATTGGGAAATGAACAATGGACGGATTATTACCTGAATTTTCGATTCGGTTGATCGGTCCATTGCTGTTGGCCTCACGCCTCATCGCACTGCTAAGGCAATGTGGGAAGCATCTCTAGACAATTTATCAATAAAGTAATGCGGCCCGGTTATACCGCCTGGAACAGGATCTCGTTAACCTTACTCAGGATGACGACAATATTCAATCATTTTTCTCCAAAATTGTCACGATTTGGACTGAGATGACTATGATGGATCCAACATCCTCATGATTTTAAGATATTCCAAAGTATGGGCGAGAGTACGCAAATTCGACAGTTTCTTATGAAGCTGCGTCCGGAATTTAAGCATTGTCGGACTGCTCTCTTGAACCGTAGCCCAACTCCTTCATTGAATTTGGTTATTAATGATTTACTGGCAGAGGAACAACAACTGAAAGTTCTCTCTCTTCCTTCCTCAACTCCGGGATCATTTGATATGGTGCTTGCTATGTCCCCTACTACACCAACACGTGGTTCCACTCATTTGACTTGTTGCGGCTGTAACAAGGTGGGTTATGTTGTCGTTCAATGCAAAGAATGGTGCGCTTATTGTCAACGGACTAGTCATGGTATTTAGGACTGCCGTACATGTGCCTATGCATCTTCTTTCGGCTGTGGACGTGGTGGTCGTGGTCGTGGCCGTGGCCGTGGTAGTGCTCTTTCTGCTACTGTTGCCACTATTTCTTCCGAGCCGTTTATTAGTGATTCTACATCTACTGTTTCTGCTGAAGGTCTTTCATCTCCATTGATTCTTGTGATGCTCCACCAAATCGTTCAGGCTATTTCTGCGGCCGGTATGTCAGGTATATCCCCATTTTCTACATGGTTTTTCGATTCGGGTGCTTCCAATCATATGACCGGTTTATATCCCATCTTCGTGACATTCATCCCTATACCGACAATCAGGATATTTCTACTGTGGATGACACTAGACTAGCTATTCAGTCCGTTGGATCATTAACTTTCTCTCCTTCTGCTCATTGCCAGTTCACCCTTCGTGATGTGTTTCATGTTCGTAACCTTTTATCCAATTTAATTTCAGTTGGTTAACTCACATCCAATAACTGCTTAGTCATATTTCTTCCTAACTGTTGTTTTGTGCAGGATCTGACAATGGGAAGGTACTTGGGATGGGTAGGCGGCTTGGTCGTCTGTACATGCTGGACTTTGATCCATCTGTCACTCTGACTCGTTGTTTCTTTTCTCCATCTTCATCAGATATTTGTTCGGCAAATAAATTATGGAAACTGTGGCACTTTCGCCTGGGTCATCCACATTCCGATTGGTTACTTCAGTTAATTTCTTCTGTCATGTTAGGGAATATTTCTCTTAATAAAAATGATTTGGATTATTCTTGTTCTTTCTGTTGTCTTTCAAAAAGTAAGTGTATTCCCTTTCTCTAAGTACTACAAAATCATCTTCTATGTTTGAACTTGTGCATACAGATGTCTGGGGTCCATCACCAATTATGTATCTCTCTGGGTTACGATACTATGTTATATTTATTGATGATTTCACACGTTACACTTGGATTTACTTTCTTCAATTGAAGTCATAGGTCTTTAAAAAATTTAAGTTATTTCACTCTATGGTGGTGTAACGACCCAAAAAAATCTGTACAAAGACCTGAGTACCACCTCAGGCAGAAATCACTAGGGACCAAATCCTTTAGAAATTAGACGAAGATTAATTAAGTGCTTAACTAAATCACCTGTCGAATTAGCTTGGACAGCTTTCAATACGAACTGCAAGCCCCAAAATCAGTAGGATCGCTGATGCTATGTTACCCTGAAACCTAGAATCAATCTCTAAACCTAGTTGCTCTCGGGAGTGCATTGAAACTCCGTATCAGACTTGGACCGCGCGTCGAAAATCCGATACCTATGAAACTATACCGTTATGACCACCTCACTGGACTTGACAACCACCTCAGAAATCAAGTCTAGATAATATGCCGAAACGCACAACTTGAGCCCGGAGTGAAGTGTGTGAGAAACGCGAATATCTTTAGAAAATGAACTCAGACTTAAGTGAATTGAGTCGTTCGCTTGCAGGCCAAATCTAAGGATTCAGATTATCAGAATTTAATCCAATTAAACCCTCGGATCAGGGAAAATTTTCAATACACGTCAGTGTACTTGTGGCCTTGATCGAGTACCGGTGACTGTTGAACTGAAACTGGTCCCCCGCGGTTGATCTGTAAATTCGATCAGACCGAAAACTTAGCTTGACCAAGATCTAATGTCAGGTGACTTACTCCCGACCGTATGTAGAAAAGGGGCCCCCAGATGTGCTCCGTTGGGCAGAAACAGACTAGTTTTGGTTATAACCTAAGTATACCATGGCCATGGGGCCATTCCCATCAATTCTGGGCCTATATAAGGACCTAAAACCCTCTCTCTTCCATTCTATACGAATTTCAAACCCTAGGAGAGAGAAGAGAGAGAAAAGAGAAGAAGAAAGTGAGGAAAAGAGAGAGAGAGTGAGAGTTTGTTCCTGGGATTCGATCCCACCCCTCCACGTGCTTAACCATTGCTACTGTATCGCTATACCGGTGATTCTGATTCCATTTTCAGGTAAGAAATCCTAACCCTAATATGTTTTAGGGATTCAAATAAAGTAAATAGTGAAATAGCTAACCTATTTCATGCTATAGGTTGTCGTTGTGCCGTAGGCGATGACTTAGTGTTTAAATTGAGTTCGTTACGGGTCTACCGGCGAAAGGTGCTGACTATAAACATTTAGGTTATGGTTTTCAAGGCTTTCAATGTTAGTTACTGATTTATGATTGAGTTGATTGCTATCACATGCTTAGATATGATGTTTCCCTCGTTTTACACATATATATGAACTATGTTGAATATAGTGTATTTCATGTGTTTGTTGATATGATTGAATGAGTATGGAATTTAGATTTGTAATTGCCATAATTATTCGTCGTAAATATATGGTTGTCATACGTGTGACAACTCCTTGGTGAAAGGATTTGCCTTAACACCTGTTATAACTAACATACGTCACGTATGTTGAAGTGTGTAGTCTAAGTGCTTGTAAAAATGTCTGAATGAATATGGAATTTCAATCCATGCTTGCCATGATTATTAATAATGAATATATGCTTGTTGTGTATGTAGCAACTCCTTTATAAAAGGGTGTAACACCCCAGATTTTTGCCAACTTGGAGTTAAACGTACTTAGGCAATGGGTCGATCCTAACACCTTACCGACCTCTCAGAACTAAATCTCAAAGTCTCAAATCCCCTTTTCAACCATTTCCTTCAAAATCTCACATTTCCTTCAAAATCTCACCTCTCACCACCTTATTCTTCAAATTTTTCTAAGGACTTTCATATTAGACACAAATCTTAAAATTTAGGTGATGAAGAATAATACGAAAACTAAAAATTACTATGAATAGTAATTAAATAAATAAAATGGGTTTTTAGCCATTAACCTTTTGGAATCTCACGGAATAAGTAGTCTAGTTAGATAGACCAGCTTCTCCTACCACAAAAACAGATATTGCACATCGAATAACTCATTTCGTTGTGCAAAATACACCCATTTCAAATATCGGGTGACGAAACCACCCCAGATAGTCCAGCGACCGGCGATGCCTCATCCGTACAGTAGGCCCGGTCAGGCCGCATCGGGCCGGGCGGCCCGTTTTCTGAAAATTTTCTACACTTTTTGTCTGACTTCAAAAAATCATATTCCCTCGTTATAACTACGATTTAGGTGATTCAAAAACCATATTGAAGCTTGATGAGTGTAGTTTCATTAAAAATAAGTGAAAAATATAATAAATTAGTTAATATAGTTAAATATAGGTCATTGTGACAACTATTTGAAAAGTATCAGTTTGGACAGCTACTGCTTCGAGAATTTTTAAATTTTTCTACAACACGAAACCTAATGAAATTTGGTAGAGATGAAGTAGACTTGATGATTAACTACTAAAAAAAGAATGAAAATAATATACTAATTAAAAGTGCCAGAAACGGGCGTACAACTACCATAGGACCTTATTCTGTTATAATTAGGGCACGCTTTAGTTAAGTACTAAACTGAACAATCAGTAGAATTAGCTTGAACCACTTTAAATATGAACTGCAAGACCCAAAACTTACAGAATCATCGACGCTACATTACCCTTTAATCTAGGATCAATCTCATTACCCAGTTGCTCTCGGGAGCATCACAAAGCTCCGTATCGGACTTGGACTGCATGTCGAAAGTCCGATTATCGTGAAACTAAATGATTATGACCGCCTTGCTGGGCTTGACAACCATCAAGTTCTGGATGTATCCAGAAATACACAACTTGAGCCCGGAGCGAAGTGTGTGAGAAATGTGAATATTTTTGGAAATAAAATCTAAACTTAAGTAAACTGAGATGTGTCACTTGCGGGCTAAATATAAGGATTTAGACCATCAGAATCTGACTCAAATACACCCTTGGATCAGGATAAATTTTCCACACATGTCAGTACACTTGTGGCCCTGATCGAGTACCGGTGACCGTTGAACTGAAACTGGTCCACCACGGTCGATCTGTAAATCCGATCGGAGCGAAAACTCTGCCTGACCTAGATCCAATGTCAGGGAGCTTAAGTTCGACCGTACGCAGAAAGGGGGCCTCCAAAAGTGCTCCGTTGGATCGGAACAACCGATCTTTGGCTATAACCTAATTATACCTTGGCCCTGGGGCCATTCCCATTAGTTTTAGGCATATATAAGGGCCTTAAACCCTCACTCTCATATCCCATACGAATTTGGAAACCCTAGGAGAGAGAAGAGAGAAAAGAGAAGGAAAGAGAGAGAAAGTGAGAGAGAAAGTGGGAGATAGTTCCTGGGATTCAATCTCATCGCTCCACGTGCATAGCTACTGTTCTGTATCACTAATCCAACGATTTCGACTCCGTACTTGGGTAAGAAATCCTAACCCTAACCTGTTTTAGGGTTTCCAACTAGTGTAATAGATGAATTAGCTAACCTATTCCCTGTTATAGGTTATTGTGGTGCCGTAGACAAAGACTTAACATTTAAACTGATTTCGTTTCGCGTCTACCGGCGAAAGGTGCGGACTATAAACGTATAGGTTATGGTTTTCAAGGCCTTCAATGTCGGTTAATGATTTATAACTGACTTGGGTGCCATTTCACACGCAAAATACGTCGTTTCCGTCGCTTTACAGATAAATATGAAATATGTTAAGTATAGTGTAATTTAGGTATTTGTTGAAATGATTGAATACGTGCAAAATTAGGATTCGTGCTTGTCATGATTATCTGTCATGGATAGGTGATAGTTGCATTTGTAACAACTCCTTGGTGAAAGGATTCGCCCGAATACATGTTATGACCGATGTACGTCATATATGTTGAACGATGTAGTCTAAGTGTTTGTTGAAATGACTGAATGAATATGAAATCATGATTTGTGCCTACTGTGGCTATGGAATGCATGTACATGATGGTTGTGTATGTGACAACTCCTTGTTGGAAAGATTTGTCCAAGTATATGTTAAAAATCAACATATGTCATGTATGTTAATATGTGTAGTATAAGTGTTTGATAAAATGTCTGTATGAGTAAGTATTTGGTGAATTGTACTGTCTATGGGCATTGAGATAAGGTTCTCAACTACCTTAACTACGCGTATAAATCCTTCTATGTACCTTATATTATATTGTCTTATTATTTATGAAATGCATATGTGTGAATTCATGTTTATATTGTATTTCATAAAATGCTCGAATGGTTGTAGGATTTGAATTACTTACTGCTTGATTTTCTAACATGAATTCTTGTTGGTATTGAGTGTGGTTGAGACTATGAAGTAGTCCAGGCAGTCGGTAACAGGTTCTGATTAGGTGGTTGAGGTTGTTTTCGCCACATAAGGCATGTTCGAGGAATCCGAGTCGTACACTGGTTGTCGACAGTGGTTAGGTCACGTAGAGTGCTTATGCACTTCGTGTCGATCAATTCGACATACGCTCGTACCAGTCGAGTTTGTTAAGTAACCCGATTGACCCAATGTATGTTCACAATGTATGGACGCTACTGCTTGAACCTAAGGTACCAAACTCACCAGTGGAAACCCCGTTAACCTTGGTACCTCAATCCGCTAAGACTCATGAGCTGGATATGGTGGTATGGGACACTGTGGTCGAGCTGTCGGCCTACGCTGGGGCGACGAGCCTCCCCGTAGTGACCAGTGAGCAACACTGCATCGTGAATCAAATACGGTGGTATGAGACACTGTATTCGAGCTGTCGGCCTACACTGATAAGGTGACGAGCCATTTGTAGTGACCTCGAGAGTACTCTGAGTCTACGTGGAGGCGACGACCCTTCCGTAGCAACAAGAGTATAAACTAGGCCTGCACTGATCAGGTGACGAGCCTTTTGTAGTGACCTAGAACCGCAACATCGTATGAGATTTCCTAGGACTGACGACCCTAGAATGGATCATTGTTTGGGTATTGACATAAGGGAGGTACCTTAGTTTCCCAATCCTGCTATATGAAAAGGCCTAATAAGAACTTGATAATCATGCTCATGCACCGCATTACGTGTGCCTTTGGCGTAGTAGGTCAAGTACTGAGGAAGTGTTGCATACCGCGATCGTGAGATGAAGTCGCTGAGGGAGCGTAGGCGAGGGCATGCATCATATCATTTATATCATTCTTGCATTAACAAGAGTACTTAGGACCTGATTGTTGTATTGTGTTATCATTACTGCTTGATTGAATTGATAACATGTTAACCTCTATTTTATAGTTCACTGAGTTGATCACTCACTCCCACGTTATGGGATGATGTTGTACACACCAATCATACCCTTCTTAGTTTCAGATGATGACGATGCTTGCGAAGCGGAGCCAGACTTTTATGATAATGAGGAGGGTTTCTCCTATATGCAGTTATCAGGCGGGTCTAGGTAGACCAGGTTCTGATTCGACGGGATTACAGGGATATATGATTTAGTTGAACACTTTACAATTTGGTATTTTGTATAATTTGATACAAAACATGTATATATTCAGCCCTGTTACATATGCGTATTCTGGGGATTTGAAACCCCTTATGTACTTTATATATATATATCACAGTCTTCCACTTGCTTTATTTAGTCATCCCTAGAGTATGATATGTTGTTTTAGTATAATCCCACTCATGTTTGAATGCACTCATATTAATCACCATTATTTGTGTTGCATAAGTGATGCGTTGGAACTCGGGAGCATAAGTGTTGCATAAGTATGTTGAATTTCACCTTCATCCGTCCCTGTTTGATCACCCAAAAGAGTGGGCTAAGGAGGGTGGATAGTCCAAATTTTCTGGACTGTCTAGCAACCCTGCTTGCTGTACAAACATAATTATTAGTCTGTTTCTGAAATGGTGGGCCACCTTTGTGGACCCCACCTTATTGTATACTTGTGTAGGAATTTTGGTCCTACATTTTCTTAAAATTTGGTAGACCTGGGCCCGCTCTAATGGGGTGCACAAATCAGGGGCAGCAGCATTGTTTCAGCAGCAACATTGTTTCAGAAATACCTTGCTGTCCATAAATTGTAGGAGTCAAATAAAATACTTTTACTATCCCAAAAATTCTAAACTTTTGCAGAGAGGTGTCCCACCCATGGTAGGACCTACCTGCAAAATTTTAGGGCCAATGAACCCCATTTGGGCATCCAAATGGGTATGCCAATATAGTGGGCTACCAGAAATTTCTACTATGCAGTCTAGCAGCATAGTTCCATAAAAATAAATTTTTAAAAAATATTTTCTCAGAAGGTGGGCCATATTTCTGGGTCCCACCTTATTGTGGGCTTGATGAGGGACCTTGAGTCCAAATTTCAAGAATTTTGGAGGCCCAGAACCCACCCATTTGATGGCCCAAATTCAGGACAGTTATATTCCAGCAATATTTCACCCTGGACAGATTGTATTCTTTAAATTAATTAAAATACTTATGAGTATCTAAAAATTATAAAATTTATAGTGAGGTATTCCACTGATGGTGAGATCTACCTACCAAATTTCAAATCTAATGGACCCCTGTGTACACCGTGACAAGGCCCAACTGGCCTACCACGTTGGGACGTGCAGGCCAGTCCAATTTTCTGGACAGCTTGTTTCATTCAAATTAATTAAATTATTTCTAGATGTCCAAAAATTCTGAAATTTTGTGGGGTTGTGGTCCACCTTTGGACTGACCGTGGTATGACCTGTAAATTGGGTCAGTTTTGGGCCAAATACCCAGGCCCATATGACTAACCACCATGGGATGCCTCTACCTTGGGCTGTTGGGCCTGCATTCTAACGGCATGGCCCACTTGAAGTAAGTGTTATATATCACCCTTCTTATCTGGTGGGACCCACTGTGATATGTGTGGGCCACCATGGGTCAGTAACCCATTTAAATTAAATAAATTTCTGGACTCCAGCAGGCCCAGGAAGTGGGTGGGCTGAAATTCCAGCAAGGGGCCCAAATTTATGCATAGTTGATCTTTTGGAGCCGTGGCGGCCCATCAGATTTAAGGGAGTATTGCACACACTCTTTGCTCTCCTTCCTTAGACATTTTGGGCTTAATTAGTGCCTCTTGAGGCCCACCTTTGTGGTGGTTTGTGGGCTAGCATTAACCAGAATTTTTGATAGTTTTATAGGTCCAATGGGCTTGAAACCTATCCCTTGAGCCCAAGATTGTGCAAGGGCTGACCTTATTGATTCATGGGCCTAATGGACCGTCTACAAGCTGATCATATGTATTTATTAGCCTTGATGCCCTCATAAAATGCTTAATTGTGGGCTGACTTGCAAGGCCCACGTAAATGTATATTATGGAGGGTCTTGCTAAGTCTTTGGGCTGGTGTGCAAGGCCCACACTGTGATCAGTATAGGCCTTGCCCATGTGTATTCTTGGACTTATGGGCTGCCCTCAAGTCCACCATAATGTATGAATTGGATGACTTTTATTTTGGGCCATTTCTTTAGGGCCCATTATGTGATATAGTATATGCATATTTGTGTTAGCAAGTAGGCCTTGTGGACTTAGTTCTTTTGGATAAGCCCATTGATCTCAGGCCTATAGTCTCCTATCTATTGTGATGGGCTTAGGGGCAATAATACATAAGAAGTCGGGCCCTTGGCTGCCCACTAAACTGACCCTGTACTTGGGCCAAAAGTGAGGCCCAACTCACTTGTGTTAAATGTGAAACTTGCCCATGTAAATGAATTACTAGGCTGCCCATGAAGCTCACCACAACATGTGGAATTATGACCTTTGTGGTTGGGCCCAAACCTTACTTGAGGGCCCACTATATGGCCTATGAGTTGGGCTTGGTGTATGGCCCATTAGGCCATGCATTGCTTGGGCTTTAGACCTTACATTATATGAGTAGTGGCGGACTACCTTTTGGAAACCCGTTGAGGTTGGATGTCCTCCTGGGTGATCCTAAGGTAGGCCCATAGGTTTCTCTATGGATGGTTAAAGGCCCACCATAGACCCTAGGCCATTTGTTTAAGGCTCGATGTGTATGTATGTGGAACTTACCTTAACGCATGATTGGTCCAGGCCATTCAAGCCTTGGATCGCCCGATTATGGAAGCACTCTCTGTCTTGGTTTGCTGCTGGATTCACAATCCAGTAGCAGGCCCACTTGATCTTTTCTTGATGTATACACACCCTCCATCTGGTGGGGCTCCCTGTGAATATTGTTGGCCTTCATGAGATCATTCCCACTTATTTGACTAATTTCTGGACTTTAGCAGGCCCAAGAAGCTGAGTGGGCAGAACGTTTATCAAGGGGACTCAAATGTACATTGTTATGGTTGAAACTTTATTGGACATGGGACTCACCATATTGAGAACTTGTGTACGTGTTGCATGCTTGTGTTTTCTTATAATCTTTGAGCTTAATCAGTGCATTCTTTTGGGTCACCTTTAGTGATCACATGAGGACCCCATCTTAGACCAAATTTTTGGGGCATCCCATGAGCCTAGAGTGGGTTGGGACATCCCAGCTTGGCCCAACCATATATTGGGCCAGCTTCCACCATTTTAATGGACTTGTGGGCTAAGATAAGGATAGTATTGGGCTCTTGGTTGCCCACTTAAATTGCTAGTTCTTGGGCTAATGTAGTTGGGCCCATTTCATCATCCAAACTTAAACTTATTTTGGGCCGTATATTGTGTATGCGGACTGCCCACCAAGTCCAACTTAATGCATGGATTCTATGGCCATTGCGAATTGAGCCTTGGGCCTTAATTTCTCTCTTGGGGCCTATGTTATAAAAGTGGTGTTATATCTTTTTATGGCCTATTATGAGGAATGTATGTATGTGGTTACCTGTGTTCTTATCTTGAATGTAGGGCCTTGGGCCTTGTATCCATATAGTTCGTGGTTGAGATGCCTCTTTGGGAATGGTGGTTAAATGTCCCCATTATGGACCCTTATAGGCCCGTTTGTATCTAAATGTCATTAGATGCTCATCTTAAACTCTTGCTAGACTCACTTCTGTGTTACTTAGACATGTAGTTGTATGCTTAGTCTTGTGGGCTACCCCAGGTAAATGGGCCCCTACTAGAGGTGGGATTCCTTGTGGATATTGTCTAAATACCTAGTCTTGGTCCCTTCTTAGATAGGAGGAGTGTACTACATTGTATATCGCCATATAGTGTGATTAAATTCATCTTCATGACCCATGTACATCATTGTATGCTTGGTTGACACTGAACCACTGTGCGTGTATGGTCATATTGTGTCATTGGGCATTGCATGTTACCTTCTTCGAGGGACATAGTATTCCCTCTTGAGCACGTTGGATGCTTGAAATTGATGCATGGTTGATTGTGTGATTCACGCATCTGGCATTGCATAACATATGAGCATTTTTGCCCTTGCTTCATCAGGGTTGTAGCCTCCACAGATATATCGTGGATGGCCATATTTGGACACTGGAAATGTTACTTGAACATACCGGGTGCATAGGATGCCCATGGGTGAAATTTCCAAAACTTCCATGGTACCAAGGATCTGCTCTAGCGCCGTGACCGGGTGGAATATATGAGCGCACGAGGGCCTTATACCGTTAGGCCGCGACTCCCACTGTCGTGTAGTCGGTTGGATAGGGGTGTGGCCTTACTCGCCTGATGTAAGGGGGCATCGCTAGGCTGAGTCTGACCAGCTCGTGAATGAGTCCGCTACCGTCAGGCCTTGCTGGTGATTGGTTGTCCACAGGCGGTAGTGAGGTCTCTTACGCTCGTTTGACTGTGCGGGGTCTGTAGAGCGGCAGTCATCCAGTAGTGTAATGGACCCCGGTGATTTCCTTATGATGGAAATGTACTTGATATGTGGATTGGATATGAGCACTGACATTACTTCGCATTGCATTTACATCAGCTGTGTAAGCCTCATATTGCATCGCCTTGGCATGGTGCCCAGTACTCATCACATTACAGTACTCATATTGCATTACAGTACTCATCCCATTACAGTACTCATTGCATTATATAGCCTTGGTATGGCTTCCTGCATTATCGTACTGCCTTGGTATAGTTTCTTGCATTCATGATAGCCTTGGTAAGGCTAGTGGTATTGGTATTGATCATGACTCCCTTCTGCATTCTCTATCTTCTTCTGAGCACCATTGTCACATACCTTCACCACCCTCTAAGCTTTCTATAAGCTTATGTACGATTGATGCGTGCAGGAGATCCTAGGCAGGTCGTAGCAGCAGAGCGGGGAGTAGAGTTGAGCTTGAGGACTCCAGTGTTGCTGACTCTTTTATCTCTTTTCCCATTATCTTATGTATGTCCTTTCGGACCTGATGTAAGCTTGTAAAAGTTCAAATTCTTAGTGGATTTTGTGATGTGTATCTTTGTTACTTTCAGATGTACTTGCTGTGATCTTGGGTGTGCTCATAGTAATGATTATACTGTTATGAAAATCCTCCTTGTAGGATCCCAGGATCGGAACCTGCCTCAGGAGCCGAGAATGGGGTACTACGGAGGCTGTCGCGGCCAGAACCGGCCATCGGGATTCCTCGTGAGTCCGGTACCGAGTCTGGGACGTGATAATAGGTTACCAAACTGCCGTATGCAGAAGCTTAGCAATTCTATCGACTACGTTACGATTCTGCGACAAAAGGTGCGGACTTTAGGTGTATAGGTTATGGTTTTCAACGTTTTCAATGTCAGATAATGATAGATTCATGATCTGCAGCAATTGCACATGTACAAAGTGCTGTCTGTTTTCCGTTTCGATTAAAGATGAAGAATATGAAATTTTACATACTCTAGGTATCTGTAGAAAGTACCGTATACGTATAAATTTTGGAAATGTGTTTGCCATGATTATTTGTTATATTAATATATTATATATGGATAAAATACTTGTTTGGCGAAAGGGTTCGCCCTAATACATGTTTTTGCTAATATATACTATGTATGTTAAAATAGTATATTCTAAGTGTTTGTGAAAATGACCGAATGAGTATAGAATTCTCATTTGTGCTCGCCATGACTAATTGTCATGGATTTATCATTGTTGTATTGGCGATACCCCTTTGACGAAAGGATTTGCCCTAAATCACGCCACGACCAATATACACTACTTATATTAAAATGTGTGGCCCAAGTGTTTGTAGAAATGACTGAATGAATTGGAACTTGGATTCCTGCTTGCCATGACTATCCGTCGTGGGTGTATGCGTGTTATGATTGGGGCAACTCCCTAGTGAAAGGATTTGGCCTAATGCCTATGTGATCAACATATGTCATGTATGTTGATGTATGTCTTTTAAAGTGTTTGTTAATGTCTGAATGAGTAGTAGTTAGCAAATTGTAATGTATATGGGAGTTGAGATATGATTCTCAACTTCTTTTAACTATGTGTATGTTTTCCTTGGATAGTTGTGTGATTAGGAATTGAATATGTACAAACTCATGCTTGTGTTGTGCTTCATAACATGCTCAATTAATTGTATGATTTTATCTATGTAATGCATATGTTTAAATTCATGTTTACGTTGTATGATCCGTCATGGGTGATGAGGGAGTGGAGCAACGATTCCGTGCAACAGCCCTGGCAGCCCTAAACGGATAATATCAGTCTTTGATTGTATGATTTGAAATCTTGATCCATTACTGCTTTAACTATTCAGTAATTGATTGTGTTTGGGGCTATGATTATAGTCCAGGCAATCGGTAACGGGATTGAATTCGTGGTTGAGATTCATTTGCCACGTGTGATGTGTTCGACGAACCCGAGTCGTACTTCGGTTGGCTATAGTGGTTGGCCACACGAAGTGCTTTTGCACTTCATATCGTTCAACTTGTTGTGCGCTCGAGCTAGCCGAGCTCGTCAAGCAACCCGATCTGTCTTATGTATGTTCACCATGTTGACGCTTCTGCTTGAACCTAGGGTACCAAACTTACCAATGAAATCCCGTCAACCATGGTACTTCGATCCGCTAAGACTCATGAGCCGGGTATGGTGGTATGGGACACCGTGGTCGAGCTATCGGCCTACGTTGGGGACACGTGCCTCCCCGTAGTGACCAGCTAGCAACCAGACTCGTGAGCCGATTATGGTGGTATGAGACACTATATTTGAGCTGTCAGCTTACACTGCTTGATGGGTGATGGGGGAGTGGTGCAACGATTCCGTGTAACAGCCCTAGTAGCCCTGACCGTACCCGGTGTAGTGACCTCGAGCATACTCTAAATCTGCGGTGAGGCGATAGCCTTCCCGTAGTAACAGAGTATAAACTAGGCCTGTATTGATAAGGTGATGGGAGAGTGGTGCAACGATTCCGTGCAACAGCCCTGACAGCCCTTGCAGTGACCTAGAAAACACACCATCGTCTGAGATTAACTAGGACTGACGACCCTAGAATGGATCATGTTTGGGAATGATACAAGGGAGGTACCTTAGTTTCCCAATCCTGCTGTTTGAAATGGACTAATAACAACTCTGTAATCATGCTCATCATGCATTACATGTGCCTGGAAGATGTGGAGCACTGAGGAATGCAAGCATGCCGCGAACGTAAGATGGTGTCGCACGAGAGAGTGTGTGGTGAGGGCATACATCATGACTGCATTCATACTTGCATTAATAAGAGTAGTTAGGAGTGTTTGATTGTATTGCTTTATCATTACTACTTGATTGAATTGATAACATGTTAACCAATGCTTTATTGTTCCATTGAGTTAGCTACTCAATCCCACGTTACGGGACGGTGTTCCGAACACCCACCAAACTTTGTCTGATTACAGATAGCGACGCTACTCTTGAGGCGGAGCCGGACCTTTATGACGACAATGATGCTTATTCGTATATGCTGTGTGCTGACGGCTTCATGCGAGCCATGTCTTGATCGACGGGATTATAAGGATGTTGACTAGATGACACTATACATTTGGTATAATTTGAATTGTACTTGTAATTCATTAACCTGGTAACCCTATCACACTCTGGAGACTCACCACAGTTTTTATATTTTATATATCTATCACAGTCTCCCACTTGCAATTTAACTGTCTCTGGAGTATGATATGTTGTTTTGGCTTAATCTCACTCATGTTCACTACTCTAATACAGACAACATTCAATCATCATTCATTTTGTTGCATATGTGATGCATTGGAACTCGGGAGTTGAGTTTATGCTCGACCCCCGATTTTCAGGGCGTTACAAGATGGTATAAGAGCATCTTGTAACACCCTGAAAATCGGGGGTCGAGCATAAACTCAACTCCCGAGTTCCAACACATCACTATACAGATACAGGCCTAGTTTCATACTCTATAAACTGCGACAAAACTCGTCGCCTCACCACAATTCAGAGTATGCTCGAGGTCACTACACCGGGTACGATCAGAGTTGCTAGGGCTGTTACACAGAATCGTTGCACCACTCCCCCATCACCCATCAAGCAGTGTAGGCTGACAGCTCGAATATAGTTTCCCATACCACCATAATCGGCTCACGAGTCTGGTTGCTCACTGGTCACTACGGGGAGGCACGTGGCCCCAGCATAGGCCGACAGCTCGACCACGGTATCTCATACCACCATGCTCGGCTCATGAGTCTTAGCGGATCTAGGTACCATGGTTGACGGAATTTCACTGGTAAGTTTGGTACCCTAGGTTCAAGGAGAAGCGTTCAAACATGGTGAACATACATAAGACAGATCGGGTTGCTTGATGAGCTCGGCAAGCTCGATCGCACAACAAGTTGAATGATATGAAGCGCAAAAGCACTTCGTGTGGCCAACCTTTATCGCCAACCGAAGAACGACTCGAGTTCGTCGAACACATCACACGTGGCAAATGAATCTCAGCCACGAATTTAATCTCGTTACCGATTGCCTGGATTATAATCATAGCCCCAAAAACAATCAATTATTGAACAGTTAAAGCAGTAATGGATCAAGATTTCAAATCATACAATCAAAGACTGATATTATCCGTTTAGGGCTGCCAGGGTTGTTGCACGGAATCGTTGCTCCACTCCCCCATCACCCATGACGGATCATACAACGTAAACATGAATTTAAACATATGCATTACATAGATAAAATCATACAATTAATTGAGCATGTTATGAAGCACAGCACAAGCATGAGTTTGTACATATTCAATTCCTAATCACACAACTATCCAAGGAAAACATACACATAGTTAAAAGAAGTTGAGAATCATATCTCAACTCCCATATACATTACAATTTGCTAACTACTACTCATTCAGACATTTCAACAAACACTTTAAAAGACATACATCAACATACATGACATATGTTGATCACATAAGCATTAGGCCAAATCCTTTCACTAGGGAATTGCCCCAATCATAACACGCATACACCTACGATGGATAGTCATGGCAAGCAGGAATCCAAGTTCCATATTCATTCAGTCATTTCTACAAACACTTGGGCCACACATTTTAATATAAGTAGTGTATATTGGTCGTGGCGTGATTTAGGGCAAATCCTTTCGTCAAAGGGGTATCGCCAATACAACAATGATAAATCCATGACAATTAGTCATGGCGAGCACAAATGAGAATTCTATACTCATTCGGTCATTTTCACAAACACTTAGAATATACTATTTTAACATACATAGTATATATTAGCAAAAACATGTATTAGGGCGAACCCTTTCGCCAAACAAGTATTTTATCCATATATAATATATTAATATAACAAATAATCATGGCAAACACATTTCCAAAATTTATACGTATACGGTACTTTCTACAGATACCTAGAGTATGTAAAATTTCATATTCTTCATCTTTAATCGAAACGGAAAACAGACAACACTTTGTACATGTTCAATTGCGTGTAGATCATGAATCTATCATTACCTGACATTGAAAACGTTGAAAACCATAACCTATACACCTAAAGCCCGCACCTTTTGTCGTAGAATCGTAACGGAGTCGATAGAATTGCTAAGCTTCTGCATACGACAGTTTGGTAACCTATAGAACGAAATAGGTTAGCTATTTCATAACCTACAACCTATACAACCCCAAAACAGATTAGGGTTAGGGTTTCTTACCTAGAAACGAAGTCGGAATCGCTGGAAAAGCGATGAGAATGGAGTGGTGGAGCTCGTGGAGCGGCAGGGAAGCATGATAGGGAGATTCTCCCACATCTCCCACACTTTCTCTCTCTTTTCTCTCTTCTCTCTCTAGGGTTTCTCTCAAATTCGTATGACTGTGAGAGAGAGGGTTCTAAGGTCCTTATATAGCCTAGAAACTCACCGAAATAAACTCCAGGTCAAAGTATACTTAGGTTATAACTAAAGCGGGTCAGTTTAAGCTCAACGGAGGACTTCTGGCAGGCCTCCTTGAGCCAAAGGTCGGACTTAAGCTCACCAACCTTGGATCTAGGTGGAGTTAAGTTTTCGTTTCAGTGGGATTCCCAGATCACACGTGGCGGACTAATTTCAGTTCAACGGTCAGCGGATCTCGATCGGAGATTCCGAGTACATGGATATGTGTATGAAATTTCTCCTGATCCGAGGGTGTTGTAATTGGTCTGATTCTGACGGTCTGGTTGCTTAAAACTGATCCGCAAGCGAGAGGTGCCAGATTACTATTTGAGATATTTATTTTGAATTAATTTCACATTTCTCACACTCTTCACTCCGAGCTCAAGCGAATAGCGCTGGAACACTATCTGGATTTGATTTCTGAGATGGTTGTCAAGCCCAGCAAGGCGGTCCTAATTCCTTAACTTCGTGTCAATCGGACTTCCGACATGCAGTCCAGATCTGATACGGAGTTTTGAGATGCTCCCGAGAGCAGCCGGGTAATGAGATTGATCCTAGATTTTAGGGTAACCTAACGTAAATGATTCTACAAGTTTTGGGTCTTGCAGATTGTATTTAAAGTGATTGGTGCTAATTTCATAGGTACTCTAGTTTCACACTAGCTAATCCTCGCCTAATTTCTAAAGGATTTAGTCCTGGGTGATTTCGGTCTGAGGTGGTACTTAGTCCTTTGTAGCAATGTTTAGTTTAAGTATTGTTCTTCATTACCTAAACTTTAAGATAGTGTCTAATGTGAAAGTGCTTAGAAAATTTAAAGAACAAGGTGGTGAAAGGTGAGATTTGCGAAGGAAATGGGTTCAAAAGCGGGTTTAGACTTTGGGATTCAGTTCTGACAGGTTAATAAGGTGTTAGGAGCGACTCATTGCCTAAGGACGTCTAATCCCAGGTTGGCAAAAATCCGGGATGTTACATCACTTTTCGTGTTTTTGGTTGTATCTGTTCTGTTCACCAAGCTTCACGTGAACGTAACAAACTATCTCCAAAATTGGTCAAATGTATGTACTTGGGATTTGGGGAAACTCAGAAGGGTTTTCGATGTTTTGATCCTGTTTCTCGTCATGTTCGGGTTTCACGACATGTTATTTTTCTTGAACACATTGCCTTTTATTCATCTTTTCCTCCTTTGCACACTCCAAACTCTCCTGTTCTAACCGTCTTTCCTGAAATTCCGTTTTCCTCAAGTACTCTCCCTCGTCTGTTGCAGGTTTACTCACATCGATCACGTACAGATCCATCACCTATTACTCAACCCGAACCTACTGTACCTGTTGCAGATCCGGAACCTACCTCGATACGTCGTTCCGCTCGTGAACATCGAGCGCCTGATCGCTTGATATGCTCTATGTCTACCATGAATGCTACTCTAGATACTGTTTCTATTCCTACTTCATACTCTTAGGCAGCAACTCATGATTGTTGGAAGAAGGCTATGGCGGAAGAACTTGCGGCATTGGATGATAATCATATGTGGGACATTGTCATTCGACCCGCTGACCAACAATTAATTGGTAGCAAATGGATTTATTCTGTCAAGCTCAAGTCTGATGGATCATTGTATCGATACAAGGCTCGACTTGTCGCTCAGGGATACAAACAGGAATACGGAATTGATTATGATGAGACATTCGCTCTTGTGGCAAAGATGAAAACTATTCGTACTCTTCTAGCTATATCTTCTGTTCGCTCATGGCCACTCGCTCAGATGGATGTGAAAAATTTCTTCATGGAGACTTCCAAGAAACCGTATATTCGAAACCTCATCCTGGTTCTTTAATCCTTGACAATAAGGTATGTCGCCTAAAGAAAGCCCTGTACAGCCTCAAACAGGCACCTCGGGCATGGTTTCAACGCTTTCACGATGTTGTTACGGGTGCTGACTTTACTCAAAGTGGTCATGACCCACCCTTATTTTTACGCACCATTGCTCACGGAATTGTCATTGTTCTGGTCTATGTTGACAACCTCTTCCTGACTGGTAGCGATGCTACTGGCATTTCGACTTTAAAGGAAGTTCTGCAATCATCCTTCCAGATGAAAGACCTCGACCATCTAATATACTTTCTTGAACTTGAATTTTCACGTTCCAACCATGGGATCTTAGTCAGCCAGCGTAAATATACCAAGGATCTTCTCGCCTTGGCATCATTGATGGATTAGAAGACAGTTCAGACTCCCTTAGAACTTAACGTTCACTATAGGAGTGACGATGGTGATCTACTTGCACAGCTGACTTATACCGCCGTTTGGTTGGGAGTCTGGTTTACTTCACTATGACTCGCCCTGATATTGTCTACCCTGTCCAAGTCGTCAGTCAGTTTGTTTCTGCTCCTTGAACTCTTCATATGACTGCGGTGTTACGCATCCTACGGTACCTTCGTGGAACTCTAGATCGATCCCTATTCTTCTCTTCCACGACGACTCTAGACCTTCGTGCTTATTCTGACGTTGATTGGGATGGTTGCGCTCTCACACAAAAATCTACCACTGGCTATTGTGTTTTTCTCGGCACTTCTCTCATATCTTGGAAGTGTAAGAAGCAGGCCACTGTTTCCAAATCGAGCACAGAAGCCGAGTATCGGGCGATGTCCACTGCATGTAGTGAGCTCGTCTGGTTACATGGACTTCTTTCAGACTTGGGCATTCCTCTACATAATCCTACTCTACTCCATGCCGATAATCTCAGTGCCATTCAGATTCCCTCTAACCCGATTTTTCATGAACGGACGAAGCATATTGAAGTTGACTGTCACTTTATTCGCGAGAAATTTCAGTTTGGGCTTATTTCTCTTCCACATGTTGCATCCCATGATCAGATTGTCGACATTCTCACCAAGTCCCTCACTTCTGCACATCACTCTTTTCTAGTTGGCAAACTATTACTTGTCGATGACCAGCATTAGTTTGAGGGGGGATGTTAGACAACTCACATACCTTGTATAACTAGTATACTTTGTATAGTTTGTTTCCATAGGTAGAGGATTCTGAGTTTATTGTTTTCCTTGTATAGATGGTTGTAATCTCTATATATTCAACCTCATTGGGTTGTCTCAAATACAAAAAACCTTTTGGCTTCACTATTTTCACGGATGGCCCACACACACCTGAGGTGGGTCCCAGCAAGGTAGACCACAATGGAGGTGAGTTGGGGATCCAAAAACACCTACAACAACAATTACAAAATTCTGGACAACAAGGTGCTGAAAAAGAATGCTGCTGGTCCTGTTGGATTCTTCCCCTGGAGTGGGCCCAGGGTTGGCTAAATCAGGGGAAAATGGGTGTATGGCATGCACCCTTAATTGAACTACAAGGTGGGGTCCACATGAGTGGCCCACCATCCCAAAAAATCAGGCTGACATTTATGGTTTCCCTTCAACAATGCTACTGGACGGTCTAGAAATTTGGACTGTCCAGCCCATCGTAGGCCCATCCCAGGGCGTCCACCAAGGGCTGGTTGATGGGAGGTTCAACATACATCAAGGTGGGGTCTATACCTCCAAGAAACACCCCTCACTAGGGAAAAAATAGGCTACATGCAAGGCTAAATCCCATATCAAAAATCAGTAATCAATGGCCTAGAAAATAGCCCAGAAATATCTAGACAACAACATATTTCTGGACATATCAGTCCATAACTTGCTGGATAAAGGAAAATACCCCAAATAAACCATGATGTGGCCTACCTTAGTGGGCCCCACAAATCCCCAGACCAAGACCCTTCATCAAAACACCTTGCATGTCATAAATGGGCAGCAAGTGGGACACCCAATGTCCAGAAAATGGACAGCAAGGGCATCCCATCTTGCTGGACAGTTTGGACGTCCTCGGCTCACTAGGTGGGCCACACACATCAGATAAATAATAGTAGAGAGAGAGAGAGAGATGATCACGACCATATGAGAAGGGCTTCGCCACTATTGAATCCTTCTCCATCAATCACAACCACACATCATAACATTTCATCAAGATATCACATGGATCTATACATGCATGGCCCTACAAATAAAAAATCTGAGGTGGGGAAACCATCCCCACCATGGATCTAGGGTCTAGATGACCCAATCAAACTATGGATCAAGGAAAATCATCATGATGGGGTCCATGGAGAATGGCCACATCATGGCTCATGCATGCACAAGGTGGGCCATTCGCCACACCTAGGAAGTCAAGGAGGACCTCCACCATCGATTGGTGGGTCCTACAATCTTCCAAGAATGAAATGCAAGAATAAATGAAAGAAAAATCAGGAAAAACTAGCCTAGGAGCACACCCACCTCTTAGATCCTCCTCCTTTCTTCAACACTAGGTCCTTCTTGCTCCAAGGAGTTGTTTTAATGGTGGAGATGGATTTTGGGGTGCTAGATAGAGGGGAAATGAGAGAGAGAGGGGCTGGAAAATCTGAGAATGGTGGGATGTCCCAAGCTCTCTTGCAATGGGGGAGAGAATGAATGAGGGAGAAAGAGAGAGATGGGGAGTTGTAGCAAGGTAATCATGGTCTTGGGAAGAAAAGCCATCATGGCACATGGGATAGGGAGAGCAATGATTTCTTTGGGGGAAGAAAATCCATGATTGCTAGGCTAGGTATGTTGGGCTATAGGCTAGGCTAGGTAGAGTGGGCTATAGGTAATGATGGACTAGGGTGATGTCATCACCTAGGGAAATGTGTGCATGCAATAGGTGTGTCCCACAATCATGTTCAACGGTCCAAATGATGCGCAGCCTATAACTTTTGATCTACAACTCAGATTGACGCACAAGACACGGCGTTGGAACCGCGACGACGATGCGGTCGCAAAGGCATAGGTTTCGGGTTGAATCGGTTGAGGTTTACAGGATGGAACTTAAGGATCATCGCAAATGCGACCTATAGGTCGCGGGTCGCCGAAATTCGACCAGATACCAAGTTAAGGGTCTGACAAGTAACAAATGACAATACACTTTTTCAGGTAATCTTCTGATACCTTAGGTTTCAACATTTACTATTTACTTCGAAATGCAGATATTGAAAACATCATTTACGAACTGAGAGATATGAAAAATAAAAGGATTAAGAAATGGAGAGAAGTATAACCGAGGGCCACATCCCTCACATTTTATTTTTTGGATTTTGGACACTAACTTACAACTTAATGTGTTGGGATCCATCATACACTATAATGTCTTACACTATATACATATATATATATATATATATATTATATATATATATATATATATATATATATATATATATAATAATGTTCAATCCCCAAGTATAGGGTTTGTGATTGTAGTAATAAACTCGGTAAGACCGAGGTCGAATCCACAGGGACTGGTCGTCACAATTCAAATTCACGATTCTCCTTAACTAATTCAACAAATAAAAGATCAAATGGCTAACACAAATCTATGGAAAAATAACTATTGAGAATAAGGAAGAAAATTCAATCAGAGGAAGCACTAGGACTTTCGAATCCACCCCTAATCATCATAACCATTGTTTTGTCTGTTAATTCCCTTAAATTAGATTGATCCAACTTATCTAGAGAAAGCACAATCTGTGTCCTTAATCGGGATACAGATTGTCTAATTCCTTCAAGCAATGCTATGAATAACATATCCCATGTCCAAATCGGGCATATGGAATATGCAGTTCAGTAAAGCACCCTGTTTCTTCCTCTACAGGAACCTGTTCATGATCGATACAAGCACCTAGAATAAGCATCCAAACCACATCCATCCATAGACTCTGATCAAGTTCATAGATGGAGAAGCATAGAATTTAAAACAATCAAGCACACTAAGGAAAGAAACAAATCAATCTTAATTAAAGTAAAATTAACATGGAACAAAGGGTGTTCAAATAGGGGTTTCATCTCAGCCCTAGCTGAGAGATTAGTTACCCATAAACTCCATTAAATAAATGGAAAAATAAAGATAAAAAATCATAAAGGAAAATTCAAACCAATTTCTCTCTCTTCTTTTTCTCTTTCCTCTCTTATTCTCTCCCTTGCTGTAGATCTGGAGCTCCTCTGGTTCTGAATGGTTCTCCCCCTTTTCCACGTCCAAAACTCCCCTTTTATAGCTGTGGATGGCTGGAATCGGTGGCAGAGTCGTAGAAGGACTCGGAGTACAAATTTTCGCAGCTGTGATCGGTGGGCCCACAGAGGCATTTTCTGAAAAACACCCCGTCCATTGGATTCAGGACGAAATTTCAGTCAAGAATGGGTGGTTTTGAAGATCCATGACGCGGCCCACAGAAGGAATCTTAAAAAAAATCAGTTTTGAACGTCACGAGATCGCCTGTTTGTGGCCTCTGTACCACGCACGTGTGTACGCATGGGTGTAAAGTATTAGCATGGTTTTGTAGTGCTCGAACCCATCTACACGATGGACGGATCAGATCTTCCGGAAAGTTGACGACTGGGGCTCACTGTCCTCCGCAAAAAACGGCCAGCGGCGGGTACCGCTGACGCAGAACGTGGACGCAGATTCCCTGCGGAAATGGTGGGGTCCACTGTGATGATCCGTGGAAAATCCACTCCGTCCATTGCTTCCCTCTCGAAAAATCGGTCAGACCTGCTGAGATTGGAGTGATTTCGGTGTGGTCCATCTGATATCTTGATTCACCGTCCGATTTGTTTCCAACGGCTTGGATTTCACGCATGATGATTTTCATGATTCGGACACCTAGGCATTGAAGAGGACCATTATTTGGACCTGATGGTCGGTCCGGATTGGATTTGATGGACGTGTGGGGCCCACAACTGAAACCCAGTCATCGGCCAGCGTTCGCTGTCCGTTTTTTTGAATTTGAGAGTGAGAGGGAGTCGGTCAGCGCGTGCGGGACCGACTCGCGCCGTCCGGTGCACGGCTGCCACAACGAGTGCATGGTGCACATGCACCACACATGGGGCCCACTATGATGTTTATGAGAAATCTGCACCGTCCATCCTCTTTCCCATCTTATTTCCACCGCCAAAAACCCAATTTGAGACAGTTCCAAATATCAGGTGAGCCTGAAGCGATGATTTTAGGGGCTGATCTGACCGTTGGGGCACTTTCCATAGTGATCCAAGGGCTGAAACTTGATATGTACGGTTAATTATGGCCCTCATCTCATGTATGGAGTTTCGAACTGATCGATGGTCGGGAACTATGTGATCTTGCATTCTGGACCCTTTTCGGGCCTCTTCAAACGGGCTTTCCTCAGATCCCAGGCGTGTAAA
>JAJHSJ010001141.1:0-43522 GCA_021015155.1 Magnolia officinalis | reverse complement strand
TTTTTTTTCGTGCACCTTTGGCCCTCCCACCATACGAGCGAATATGCTTTATTTCTGGCTCACGTGAACCTTTACAGTTGTTTCCTCACTTGCTGAACGGCTCAGATATTGCATGTTGGTATGTGTGGTGGGATTCGTCCTTAGCAGGTAAAACGCTTGGGCACCTTACCACCAGCGTCACTTTGTGAGAAACGACGAAACATGCATGAAATCTACACCGTCCATCATTGCATCACCTCTTATTTAGCCTATAAAAAATTAGACAGTTCACAGTCAGGTGGGCCACCTAGTTAAAATTTATAACTAAAACATTAAGATCACTTGATATTGCCCACTTGATTTTTGGATTACTTTTCATCACGGGCCCTACAGAAATTAATTGTGGAGAGGATCTCATAAAGTTAGACAACGTGGCTCTCGGTTCGTGAAAATAACCCGCAGCTGGATCAATATGGCTGGTGGGTTCCCCCAGAATTCAATGGCCCCAAGTTTCCAGGTTGTGGCGACCCAACATTCAATTGATTATGTGCAAGTATTAGTAATGATGGTGGTGATAATGGTAATAATGATAGGCTGGTAACATAGATATGATGATCTGGCATTGAATGCATGCTTGCCACCCACGTGCACTTCACACGTGGAAGAGAGGAATGAGTGTGTGAGATTAGAGTCACAGATTAGTTATTAGATGCAGCATGTCAGGTGCACTACACATGTTCAAAATACATGGACGGTGTAACAGATAGGGCAGATGTCTAAATCCTACGGACCACACAATGATGAGGTCGGCATTTTTTTACATGGAGCATTTAGACACTGCGGTGATGTACGGTTCTGATCTCCCACACATGCCCTACGGAGTGGGGCTTGGCTGCCACCCTGGAAGCAGCTACGTGGGTGAGACCCTGACAGTAGGGGCTACCTCGATGTATGCATGGTATATCCACGCCGTTCATCTGTTTTTCAAGATTATTTTAATTCATGGTCCAAAAAATAAAGTAAAAAAAAATCAAGTATACCACACCACAGGAAACCGTGGTCATTGAATTCCCACCATTAAAAACTTCTTAGCGTTCACCGTTATGTCTGTTGACTAACCAACCCAGTGATAAGGTCACACAGACCTCATATGAGCTTGATCCAAAACTTTTGTGGCCTACAAGAGGTTTTTAATAGTCTTGTGGTCCACTTGAAATTTGCGCCAGTTTCAGTTTTGGAACAATGCTCTAAAATGAACGGCGTGGATATACAATGCATACATCTAAGTGGACCCTACGGCCAGGGTCTCATCTAGATCGCTGGTTCTGGTTCCGGGTCGCAGCCAAGTCGCGTTCAGGTTTCACGTCTCCACGTGTCGGCAGTTTTTTTATTTTTAGTTCGTGCGTGTGAAATGAGGAACTTAGAAGAGCATCCATTAGCTGGAATAGGAGAGCTTTGATACTCTGGCAGAGTGTGATGGATGAGAGGCGGGCACTTAGAAATTGCATCCGTCGCAGACATGCAAGTCAAATTTAACCATCCAGATTATCATGGGCCCAGTTTAGATGTCAAATTAACCGAAAGATAAGCCTACTTGATTATTTGATTTTGGCGAACATTATCGGACGGTGGAAATGAAAAACATCCACCTGTCTTATTTCGAACAAACAAGGATCAACGAATCTGCGGAGTATAGAGAAGCCGAATTCACAATTTAATCGCTTTAGTATATTTCGCACTAGGTTACGTGACATATCTGAATGAGCGTGTATCAAACGTCGTAATCTGCCAGAGTATCAATTAACTCCCCGTGCTGGAGTGTGGTGTAGGGTTGGTAGGGTACAACCGCTCCCTACCATTTATATTTCCTCCCGACCTAGAAAAGGGTGCTCCCGTCAATGCAACCGGCCCCCTTAGGGAAACGTCTCTTGGAAGAGCGGGGGGGATTAGGTGTTCCTCGGGTAACACGTTAGTGGGTGTTACCCTAATCATATGGCCCCCATCTTGATGAATATTTTATATATCCACGCTGTCTATCCTTTTACATATCATTTTACATTTCATTTTACGGATTGATCCCATTATTAAGTAGATCCAAGTTTCAGGTGGACCACATTGCTGGAAACTGTGGTGATTGGACATTAAAAATTATTGTGGGCCATAAAAGTTTTGGATCAATCTAATTTTTTATTTACCTTCATCCAGGTCATTTGAAGTTATTAACAGGTTTGATGATAAATAAACGTTACGGTGGGTCTTAAGTAGTTTTTAATGGTGAGCATTGCATTCAATCACCACTGTTTTCTATGGTGTGGTCCACCTGATATTTCGATCCGCTTAATTTTTTGGGACAATGTCCTAAATTGATCTGGAAAAACGGATGAAAGGCGTGGATATATAACATATTCAACAAGCTAGGGCCCACGATCAGGGTAACACCCACTAACGTGTTAGCAGGGTAACATCTAATCCGCTCCCCTCTCGGAATGTGTGACCCCGTACATGTGGGCCATGGTTCAGTTATCCGAGCCTTTAATATGTAGGGCCGCGATCTCCTGGATTGGAAGTAGCAATCGCTTACGTTTGAATGATGACAATGGGGTGTACACGAACTGAGTTAGCTCGATTACACGACTTGAAAGAGCTCGATTCCACTCAGTTCGAAACTGAGTTCGAGCGGAGTCGAGCATGTTTTTTTAGCTGGAAAAAATTTTGAGCCGATAGCTTGCCCAAGCTCGGCTTGACTCGGATCGGACCCTAACTCGATTATAACCAGTTCAGTGACTTGGTTATTTGGATATTGATATTGCTCAGCAAATGTTTGATAAAATGACTCAATAAAATGTTGGCTGGTGAGAAAGGTATCCATCCATAGTGGGATTTTACCACCTATGGGTACTCATGCCCTTGACCAGGTGTTGAAACTCCCGAGAGTACCAACGAAGCAAGAGCAAGGACCCAAATACTTTAGTATCTTGATTTTTTATGTTTTCTACTAGGTATTTTATAAAATACTTGTAAATCGATGCCCGTTGCTTTACATTCTGTGTGAAATTGAAGGTGCACTCAATGTGTTTAAGAAAATGCTGCAGAGTGTCAATCTTGGCTCGAACTTGGCTCGAATTGGCCCAAGTTGCTAACCGAATCCAGCCGAGCAGGCCAATCAGGCTCGATGATCAAGCCGAGCCAAGTTCGAGCTAGGGTCAACTAGTGTGCGAGCCTAGTTGAGCTGTGCCAAGCTTGACTCGTTTTGACTAGTGTACACCCCTAAATTGATGACTGTTGGCTTGTTTTGTCCTTGACCGTCTATTGGATGGCCGTTGGTGAAATGAGTACGATATTCTGTTCACAAAAGTTCTCAAAGAATCTGATACGGATGATTTGGGCTATCTGAACCATGGCCCCACATGGTGTTTTTAGACACATCTATAGTCCTAGCATCAATCTAGGATGTAGATTAAGTCCAGCTCATTCTTCATGGAACACCTCGAAGGATGATCCTCTCCATCTGATTTATAGTTCTTCAGATTATGCTCTATTCATCCATTGGGTTTACATGATGCCCAGGGCCATTGCGCAAAAATTCTAAAATGACCCAAGTGCCCTTTAACTTCAATCAATTAACACAAATTTATGACAATGGATCTGTGGCTTTATGAAACATAACTTTTGGCATCTCCTCTCAATTTTATTTATTTTTTTTATTTTTTTTTAGTTCTTGATGGCAGTTTTTGCCTTTTTTTCAGAATAAAAATGTTGTGGTTGCATGTCTCGACTCATGTCTAATTTCATGCTGACTCATATTGAGATACGTATTCGGCCAAGATTGTAGTAATCTTAAATAAATGTTCCCTCTACAAAATTGTTTCAATCTCTTCCTATTCATAGCGGACAAGTATTGTCATGAGAGCTCTTGTTGCTCGGTTAAGAGTAGTTCAGCCTCTTCTAAAGTTTGGGTTGTTAATAGTGATATGTGTTGAGCTGAGCGAAGTTGAATATTAACTTCATGAAGAAGATCTTCCAATTCTACAAGACGGTATTTTATTCTAATTTGACGTCTTAATATCTCTTTTAGCCTATAGAGCTGCCGAATAGAATGTCAGGTATTATGGTAACCTGTGCGAAGGGCATCTATGGTGGTTCGGTGGCCGTTATTGTCTTATGCATTTGTTTAAGTTGTTCCTGAAGAGCTTAATAAGAATAAAGTCGTTGTGTCATCAGAATGTAAAAGTGTCGGGCCTCACGAAAATCTTGAGGAATGGCTAGAACCACTCATAAAATGATGGGCATTTCCCATGCAAAATGTTTTTAGTTTCAAAAGGTTGGACTTCTTCAAGATGTGCATCAATATCTCAATCCCTTCTAGCAAAATACCCAGTAAATAAATCTAACTCAAAATAGAAAAATCACAAAAGTAATGGCATAACGAGCAACATCGGAAGCCATAACAAAGGAGATTAATTTATGTAAGAAGATTAGAAAAGCTAAAATGATGGGATTAAGAAGGCTTGATGGTTAGAAAGCATATATAAGCAGGACATGCATTGAACATGACTTTACATTAATTGCAACATGTTGTGAACAAACGGCTACATGATGGTGATTTGGTTTTCGAGGTCAATCTTTTCATTCTCTAATAGACGTGTTCAAAAGTCATGGGGTTTCGATTGCAACGCATTTAATGCAAGTGAATATCGACAATCCACAATGTGGTATTGGCGATTCACAACGAGTATCAATGACTCACAGTTAGTATTGACGATCTACAGTGAATATCGATGATCCACTATCTGAATTCAATGCACATCAACGATTCGTAGTGACTATCGGCGATCCACAATACACATTGTGTAACATCTGGAATTTTTTTCTATTTTGGATTTGTCAAAAATCCTTAATTTTATATATATATATATATATATATATATATATATATATATATATATATATATATATATATATATACACACACACACACTAGCCCATCGTCACCTACTGACCCTGGAAGCTCGAAGTGAGCCTATACGCGGCTGGTACCGATAAAGAACCGTACAAATAAGATTGATCAACCATAGAAAACTAACAAATCCGAACGATCACTTAAACATCGAGTTTAGCCCCATGATTTGTTCACATAGGGCCCAAATCTAGCCAACCTATCACTGACTAATCGAGATAAGTATAACAAATAAAGACATACCTAAAGTCGTGACAACTATGAGTTGGATCTTGATTAATAAACCAAATCAATCTAGTTACTCATTTAGCCTAAAAACCAACGGTTTAGGGTTATTAAGACTGAATCGCCATTTCTACTACTATTATAAATAGACTACACTATGAACATAGTTAATCTAAATCCTAATAATTGTGCATAAGAAATCTTGATACCTAATTCATTCCAGAAATGCTCCGATTTTCCAAACAAGCTTTATATTGTTCGTTAGTACCCACTAGTCCCGAAATTATAGAATAACATCCGTCTCACTGGGCTTGACATCCATCGCGGGTGGTGAACTAAGAAAGTGCGTAGAACGGTTCAACTTGAGCCGGAAGCTAAGTGCTTGCAACGCGTGAATCCTCTAGGTTGAAATCTGAAACTTAAGTGAAATAGACCTTTCGCTCTTTCATGAAGTTGTAACTTTCCGACCATTAGATCACAGCCCAAACTCGAGGCATGAGTTAATGATATTTCCCTACTCATATCTGTATAGCCACAGCCCCGATCGACTATCGGTGACCGTTAAACAGACTTCTAATCATATCCATTGATTGAGGCATCCAAATGGCAGACCGATCATATCCACACGTAGATCATCATCAGGGCTAACTATCCTACGGTGTATATCGACATGTACACCCCATAATAGGCCCTAGAGGTTAGAAAACACTCTCTCATAGGGCTAGTATAATGAAAACTTAGCCCTTAGGGCCATTTGCACCACTTCTGACACTATATAAGGGCCTCAATTGGCACCCCTTCTCCCATACGAATTTCATGCCCTACCTTGGTGAAGGAGAAGAGAAAGAAAGAGATAAAGAAAATGAAGAGAAAGATAAGAGAGAGAGAGAGTGTGTGTGTGTGTGTGAGTGAGTGGGGAATCTTGATGCTTGTAGGGTTGGTATTTCATCACCAAACCGATGGCTATTACAAAACCTCTACCAAATCTACCCATGCCAAGAATCGGAGATAAGAATTGTATATTTCCCTTCAATTAAGCAACCTAGTGTAGATTTCTAGTCATTAATGTTGTCTTCTTGATTTTCATTTAAGAATTGGTGGTTTTACCCAGATCCCCAAATCCTAGGATCTCAAAGATTGAAAATCTCCTCTTAAGGTGCAGACCATTATCCCTATGTTACTTTTTATCGACCCTTGAGGGTTCCAGTTAATAATCTTTTGTAGTGAATGTTTTATTGATTGTTAGCATGTCCATATTTCGAGTTTGATTGCAACATGTGTTGTTACGTTTATTGATGTTCATGTGTTTGATAAAATGTTTAAGTGATTGAAAGTGTCGATATATTGATGCTCACATACTTGATGAAGTGCCTAAGTGGCTATGTTGTTAAATCCATGCTATGACAACATGATGAATTGTTAGTTGTAGTGATGCTTAGGTTACTTACAATGTTGGGAAAGCCGGCTAACCGCCCGAACTAAGGGGTGACATGAGTTAGGTGGCCACTCTAAGCTTATTCGATTGACCTGAATCAAACACGAACAACCGACAGTAGATGGACTGCATGGGATGCTCGCACTCAATGCCGGTTGCGCCAGAGTTCCCCAAGTCAATCGAATTAGCCTAATAGTCGACTGACCACATGTGTTCACAATGTATGACAACATTGAATAGAATTTATGATACTCACATTCTCAGTGAATGAGTCTACTTATAACCATTAGTGGTATGATCCACAAGACTCATGGGCCGAGCATGGTGGTATGAGACACCATATTCGAGCTATCGGCCTATGCTGAGGTGACGAGCCTCCCCGTAGTAATCAATGAACAATCAAGAAGGCTATGAGCCTGATGCTTCCAACTGTAATGATGTCGCGATCGCTTCACATTTGTATTTGGGTGACGACTCTTATATCATTTGTGGGCGCCTTCCACCCGTCGATGGGCCGCCTAACTCTATACGTTCGGACTATGACATCCGAGTCCTTAGTGATTAGTCAGGCCAGTTGGTCAGGCCAGTGTTAGCCTCACATTGATTGGGGAGTTGTCGTCTGGGTAGAAAACCTACTCGTCGATGAGCCTCCTAACCCCATGCGTCCGGACTGTGTCATCTGGGTCCTTAGTGAACGGTCGGGCTAGTTGGTCGGGTCAGTGTTAGCCTCACATTGTCGTCTGGGTGGTAAACCCGAATACGGATTAAGGGACATAGGTGAGGAGCCGCTTCGGCCGCCCCGAGCTTAGTGATTCAGTTGAGACAACATAAAATGAGGGTACCCTAGCTTCCCCAATATGCTGGATGAATGGAACTTAATAATTACTCGGTTAACATAAACATTCATCGCATTAACTTAGGTTGGTGACTCGGCAGTCGAGGTCGCATTGAGGGAGTGTTGGTCATATACAAACGTATAGATAGAGTCGCTTGAGGGAGTGTTGTTTGGAAAGAGCATGCATCATTTCATAATCTTAAATGTGCATTTAAAAAAAGTATTTAGAAAATGCTTGATTGGTTTTTATTATTAACTGCACTGATTGGGTTGATAACATGTGTAACTTAGGACTAATGGAACCACTGAGTTAGCTACTCACTCTCACCTGGGACGGTGTTTTAAAACATCAACCAGACATATCATTGATACAAGTACTAGTGAGACCTTAGACAGGTAGGCTTATATCGAGTTGTGCCACCGCCATAATGTTTTGAAGAATTGGGCGTAAACTGAAAGCTTTACACTTTAACCGTCGTGGGTACGTTGTATATCGTAGCTTGTATAATTCCCATTTCGGGCGATCATCACTGACAGAATTGTATTTTTGACTGTTAGCCCTATTATTCTAAATCTTTCGTTATCTCTACCACGCTTTGGATCCGCTAAGTTAACTTGTGTTACTCTGATTATTTTTTACGTGAATCTGAATGAAGACTTATACGCATTTTATTAAGTTAACACCTGAGAACTCGTGATCGGAGTCTATGTACTCGGGTGCCGATTTTCGGGGTGTTACACATTGGTAATCCATAATGAATATCGGCGATCCATGGCGGACATTGGAGATCCATAATGAATATCGGCAATCCACAGTGAGTATCAGTGACCCACTATGAATATCGGCAATCCACACTACCTAGTCTTTAAAAATAAACCCATTATGAAAATGAGATCCACATTCTATAGAGGGGGACCACCACAATCTCCTCCCTTTCACATACTCCCATAATTCATATCCAATAAAAAAAAATCCTAAAAAATAGCTATCACCCACACTCTCTTCCATTTCACAAACTCCCAACATTAATAATCATAAAAAAAATATATAAAAACCACTATTATCTTAACATAAACCAAACTTTGGCCTTCATTGCTTCTATGCCAGAGAGTGTGGACGAAAATCTTTAAAAAACCTCATTATTTTTGCCCGGAAAGTGTATTGGGCTTTGTTGGAGAGTGTCGTGGTCTCCCGGAGAGTGGTGAAACTCCGTACAACTTTCCAAATGCCATGGAACCTTTGGTTGTTATGTGGTCCCTTCTTGTAAAAAGAAAAAGAAAAGAAAAAGAAACGAAGGAAAATGCCAAATGGCTTTCTTGCAGTAGGGTCAGAATCCCATCGGACAACTTATATAGGGCGCACCATGACTGCCTATTGGAATCTACTCTGATCATTAGCCCAGAAAAATAATTTCAGGGCAGGAACCTGAGAATGAGGGAAGAAGACATCATTGGTGGACTGCACAGGAGGAAAAAAGCTAAAACAGAAAGGCCGTTGTTACCTCCATTTGGGAGTTACAAAGGTCTTAGATAAAGATGAAAACAACACCTTTCGATATCCCTGGAAGTCCCGAAACAAACGGACAGATCAGATCTCCCAATGAGTAGGCCCATTCATGGTTTAGTGGCCCTCTCCAAAAAAGACTTTTCAACTTTCAAGATAGGTCACCGCCATAGGAGGGAGTAGATGATAGAATGACATTTTTTATCCTTAAAAAAGTAAAAATAAAAATAAAATAACCTTAGAATAAAACAATAAAATTTTAAGAGACGAGGCTAAAACTTAAATTTCATAAGATTATAGGGCTATTGTCATAAATTTTCTAACTAACTTCGTTTCAAAACTGCAGTGGAACATGCTGAATGATGCTTAGGCAAAAGTTGTAGTCCTTGCATAGGTCAAAATTTTGTTTTATTTATTTACACATGCACTCACAACCCCTCATGCTCGCACTACAATGGGTGTTCGAACCAGTGACCTCGTGTTAAAACTCCTGGGAGTCTATCGCTCAGTTATAAACCCATCCGGCTGCAAACAAAAAACTTTTACTCGTAGCAATCTCATTGGGCTATATCATCACATACTGTATTTAATGCAGTAATGCTAATAACCTAACTGATGACATAGACCAATTAAGATGTAGGAAAATAGAAATTTTTTATTTGTGGCAAGCATGAGATCTGGATTCCCCCGGCTAAACCTTGAAAGTGGTTGTTTATACTTTAAAATTTTATTCACAGCTAATACTCAGTGTCTGTAAAGTACCTAAAACTGGATGGGATGGCGTGACAAATGGTGTGTGACGTTACCAAGTCCTGTAGGACCTACTATTATATAAGTGCTATATACGAGGCTGGACGTTAATTTTGCGAGATTATTTTAATGTATAGAAAAAAAAGAGTCAAATCCAAACCTTAAGTGAACCAAACGCCATGACATAAAGTAGTGGAAATTGAATACCTACCCTTCAAAACTTAATGTTTGTCTTTTCCCTTCACCCAGGTCCCACTGACTCTTTTTTTTCTTTTAGCTTGTTAGTACACCCACTGTTAGCCACCCCCACTGGGGAATCGATACCAAAGACCTAAGTGTTGAAACGAGGTATCTTTCACTCAACCTACCACTTGAGCTATGGATCTGGGTGGCAAATAAACATCACGGCGGGCGTGGGGAAGATTTCATCCCAAGCATTGTTGTCCCCACCGCTTTCATAGTGTGGTCCACTTGAGCTTCGGATATGTCTTATTTAGGGTCTTTAGGGTCCATGTGATATAAAAAATGGACGGATGGTGTGGATATAACATATACATCATGGTGGGCCAACAGAACTTGATGACGTCCACCCCGGCTACGGGTGCACACGGTTCGGTTCCGGTTTCAAAATTGAACCAAATAGTTAAGGAGATAGTTGAATTGGTCACTGTTAGCTGTCGATATGGACCATTCATGTGAAGGGGGTCTCCTTTAGCTCTCATCCCTTTTGAAACTGGACCGAACCATGTGCACCCCTAAATTGGCCCCCGGCACACCAGGCAATCCTCTTCAAAAGTAGCTGCCTGATTCCGTGACTTGCACGCTTAATATGAGTTGTAATTATGCCACGTGTTCAAATACAAATGGAAGCAGATTGCGTGGTGTCCACACTAACCACAGTAGTGTGTTGACCTCACCAAGTTCCGTGGGGCCAACCGAAGTATGTATTATATCCAAACTGTCTGTATATTTAACTATATGGCTTTAGGACTTAGAGCAAAAAATGAAATAAATCTAAATCTGAAGACATTCTAATCTACCGTTAAAACTTCTTAGGGTCAAAGAAGTTATGGATGAATCTGGTATTTGTGGCAAAGAAGTTATGGATCAATCTGATATTTGTTTTTGTGCCGTGGTATACTCAAGTTTTTGGACATACCTATAATTTGTGGGTCATGTCCTTAATATGATCCCACAAAATGGATTGAAATTGTGAATATAACATATACACGAGGGTGAGGCCTACAAAATTGGGTGACGTGAGTTCGGTGGTGTGTGGCACACCATGCGTTCGGCATCCAATGCAAGTGCATGGTTATCATCATCATATTTTGTCAGAGTATCAAATAACTCCCTTGGTCTGAGAAAAAATTAGCACCGTAGATGAGTCCGTACAATGCATTTTTTTTTTGCTGCCTGAGAACTTATCTCACGGAATGCAATTTTTAGGGCACGGACGTTGGTTTTTTGATGAAAATACCATTGCCTATTAAGGTAAAATAGCTGAAAAAAGTAGGGATATTTTCATCTTTCTGAGGTGGTCTTAACTAATAAAAGTCTACTTTGATAATTAAGGATTTTTCGGGTCGAATGAAATCACGTGGGTAATCAGTCGGATCTATACCAAAAATGTATTCCCAGTCTAATCTATATTAAATTCTAAATTTAAAGAAGGTAAGGCGGGCCGACAATCATTACAAATGACTTTGCTCCTTTCCTCTTAAAATTTGTTTAATACACAGGTAGAGTACGAAAGATGTTACGCCGGCACATGGAAATTACTTTAAAATGGCAGGCTAGGCGTAGAAATCATTCAAATTATACTGTCCAAATTATGGGTTCCGTTCTAGATTTATCGTTAAAAAAATAAAATCACCTGATCGTGCAACTAATATTTTGGTGAACATTGATTTGACGGTATAAAATGAAAGAATCCAATGGCCCTATTTCAATAAAAAAATAATTTTTTTAAAAGAATCCACGAATCAGATATTAAAATAGTTTAAGAAATCTGATTCTTGGCATATGACTTAAACAGTAGGTTCCAGGCATACAATTTCTGAGTGCCTTTGTATCGAGTGTCATGTACTGCGAGAGTATCAAACTACACTGACCCAACGTACTGCACACCTTTTTTCATTGGACCAGATAAAAACCTCAATCACCAAAGTAGACCTATAATTTTAGGGACAAATCAAAAAGACAAAAAATTTCTTACTTTTTCAGATATTTTACCTAAGGGTATTTTTATAAAAAACTAACATCAGTGCCTGAGGGGTCCTTTGGCACCTTGGATTGGAGGGGATTAGAGGGGGATTCAAATCCCCTTAGTTGTTTGGCAGCATAAAGCAACTGGGGATTGCCAGGGTTTCCAATCCCCTCTTTGAAGGGGTTTGTAATCCATGAGAGCTTGGATTACACTTAAAATCATTTCAATACTTGCAGGTATAAATGTATGTCACTGTACACTATCATTCTACTGGGCACATGGCCCACTAACGATAATCAGTACTGTCCAAACATTGTTCATGTAAATCAGCACCGTCCAAATATTATCTAACACCGTCCAAACATTGTCCATATTAATCAATGATTAAAAATCGTTGGTTAGTCACTCAAACATGATCTTGTGCTTGCGGTCCATCTGAGACTTGGAATTTCATCATTTTTAGGCAAAACGTATATTTTAGCGGGCTTATCACAACCATAGTGTCAAAAATTATATATCTTACTAATTAGGGATATTAAAGTTGATTTAATAATTAAATTTAAACCCTTATAAATATGTCATGTATAAGTATTTTTGAATTAAAGTTGATTCACACACCAGGGTGCCAAATACATCGAGAGGATTGCGAATCCAAGGGGGTTTCCAATCCTGGGGTTGCGAATCCAGGGGGTTCCAAATCCACGCTCCCAAACAGGCCCTAAAAATCATCTTCGGTGACATGAGTTTTCGGGCGGGCAAAAAAAGCACTGTACGGACTCGTCTAAAATTTTCATCTCTTTTCCTTGCCTATGTCTACGGCTTAAAAACGTCTTCTCTAACGAAGAACTGTAGAGTATACTCTGACGTGCGCTTTGAAACTGCACACACCACACATGTGAAATATTAACACGTGTACAAGATCAGATCCGTTCATCAGTAAAATCCCTGTAGAAGATAACACATATATCAAAATAAAAATGATACGTTCATCATATGAGCCACGCATATACAATCAATATGAGCGGTTAGGAAAAATTGAGTAATAACGATCGAAAGTAAACGTGTGGCCAAGATGATCATAGATCGAATTGATTTTCTAGATATAGAATATAAACCCTCGAGCACACTCAATGAGAAGTTCCGATCTCTCACACATGTTCATAGTTTGCACGTGTTAAGTATACTCGAGCGAGTACATCTAGCATTTAACCATCGCAAGGTTCATACATAGCGTATGAGTATAATGAAGTCTCTCAGGCATGAATCGTGATATGGTGTATTGAAGAGAAAGTTAATATACATCGGTGTATTTCCCTACGTGTTACTTGTGTATAAAATCAGAGCCGTGAAAATGATGGGCCTTTCGATAGATATTATGTGGAACAAGAAACAGGACGGTCCACTGATATTACCGTTTAAGCAGTCAAAGTCAATAGACAGATGATAGTCTCATTCAATATAATGATTTGGTCCCCCTAATGAGTGGATTGGTTCGTTTTTCTTCTGGGAATATTTTTGTAGTGCGGTCCATCTTTTTAACGGATCTGATTTTCTAAAAAAATTGAAAAGTTGGCAGAAAGGACAGCGTTGTATGTGGATATTTCTCCTCTACAGCGTTTGTTGAATAAACTTATTATACAACGTTGTGTTTGTGCTCCACTCTAATGTTTTGACGACATCCATTCCGTCCAAAATGAGAGAATCCTCGTGATTTCCTTGGATTCCAAAAATCAAAGAAAATCCAGAATTTAGGTGGGCCATACCGTGTAAAATCATTGTAAACCGTCTAAAATCCGGTGGAGTTGTCCACTGAGTTTTCAATGGCTTGATTTTGGAGGGGTCCATTCATCCCGGTGACGCATCTTATGAATGAATTGGATGGAATATAAAAGAACACTGTGGGCCACAAACAATATAGAATGTGGTGAAGGTAGGAATTCCCATCCTAAACTTTTTCTCTGGTGTGACGTACATGTGCTTTGGATTTTTGTCGTAATACGAGAAATTCAAGTGGCTTACGTGATTGACGGAGTGGATGTACGCCTTCCGTAGCAATTGGGCCCCAGACCTAAGATTGGAGAATTAAGCTTGTTATACAATACTGACAGAGGAAACCAGTCTCAGAAATAAAAGCTCATTAAAAGTCACTTTCTTGCAAAATTCTATATCAAAAAAGCGCATTAAAGCTACTTTGCTCTTTCTCTCTCAATTGCCAGGCATTGAGAAAGAGACTGAGGTAAGAGTTTACTAGAAAGGGTCCTGCTCTTTCTCCACTTCTTCTTTCCTTTCTGTTGCACATCTGTCAACTTCAAAAGAGGAAAAAAAAAAAAAACAGAGAGAGAGAGAGAGAGAGAGAGAGAGAGTCTGGATTGAATTCTCTTGAGGTGTGGTGATGAGATGAGCACTTCAAAGTTCATCAAGTGTGTGACAGTTGGAGATGGAGCTGTTGGGAAGACATGTCTCCTCATTTCCTACACCAGCAACACCTTCCCTACTGTACCCTCTCTCTCTCTCTCTCTCTCTGATGCTTTTTTTTTTTAAATTTTTAATTTTTATTTTTAACTCACGCATTTACACCACAGTGGAATTTCACTGCAATGGGTACTCGAACCCATGACCTCGTGTTGAAACTCTTGTGAGTCTACCACTGAGGCATGAGTAAAGACCCCTTTGATGCTTGTTGTAGCTGAAGATGTTTGGATTTCATGGCTTTTCCTTGGTGGGTTTTTGTATTTGTTTTGGACAGGATTATGTTCCAACAGTGTTTGATAACTTCAGTGCAAATGTGGTGGTTGATGGGCACACAGTGAATCTTGGACTCTGGGATACTGCTGGTAGATTTCTATAATCTCTTCTAGAAAATTTGATTTTGTTTTGAATTTCTTGGTTTAAATGTCTCTGTTTTTTTTTTTTTGGTAAAGAACGTATTGTTGGAGAGAGTAACTGCTTTCGTTTCTCTTTTGTTTGCTATTCTGTTCTGGGTGAATTTTCTTTTTACCTTTTGAGAGTTCTTCTCTCTCTCTCTCTCTCCTCTCTCCTCTCTCGCTCTCGTCTCTCTCTCTCTCTCTCTCTCTCTCTCTCTCTCTCTCTCTCTCCTCTCTCTCTCTCTCTCTCTCTCTCTCTCTCTCTCTCCTCCTTGTGTTTTCTATTTTTGATTTTTGAATTGAATATGATGAATTATGTAAAGGAGGTGCATGTACCAGAAATATATGCAGATATGCCATAGATTGAAAAAGGAAAAAAATAAGAAGAAAAAGAAGCAACTAGGAGCTTGAATTGTAATATTCAACCAAACCCATATCCTGTTTTGGGTTTTATCCATTGTTGGAATTGGTTGTGCTAAAGCTTAGTAATTTGAATTATTTTCAGCATTTAATGGTTTTGGGAAAGAAATTAAAACAAAACCATCTTCCTATTTTGTGCATTGTAATTACTGATTTTCAAGAAATTGAAACTCTATTCAGGTCAAGAAGACTATAACAGGCTGAGACCTCTCAGCTACAGAGGCGCCGATGTCTTTCTCCTTGCTTTCTCTCTCATTAGCAGGCCTAGTTTTGAGAACATAGCAAAGAAGGTGAGCTTATTTTATTGTCCTACTGTGAAATTTTTTTTTTCAATACCCAGTTGTATTTTGTTGGCATTGATATTCTGCTCAAAGCAATGGTAATGATGCTGTATTCTTAGGGTACACTTTTTCTGATTTTCTGTTGCTTTCTTTTTCTGCAAATTGCATTTTGTTCTATGAGAGAAGTGGGTCCCAGAGCTGAGACATTATGCCCCATCAGTGCCCATTGTGCTTGTGGGTACCAAACTAGGTCCGTATGCATTCCACTTCCTTTGAAGTTTCTCGATTTCTTAATTGGAATTATGTCCAAAATGCTCCTATGCTTTCATGAAATTATCCAAAATTTTATGAATGTTTAGAACTTGAATTGATCTAGACACCCTTCATCTGTTCTTCCCATAGCCAACAAGAATCAGTGGTATTTTGAGTTAAAATAATCAGGTCCTAGGAAACAGTAGTTATTATCGGTGTCTAGTTGTACAAAAATATCATGATATTTGGTGCAACCAAACACTCCCTAAATTACAATTTTAAGGTTCGCTTAGATGTAAGTGCATCATTCAAAACAGGTTTAAAAGTAGGAAGAAAAAAGAAAAAAAGACTTCTTATGGTGAATGTTGGATTTCTGTTGTAGACATGTTCTGCAGCAAAAATGGATTTTCTCTTTGAAATACACTGATTTTTTATGGTTATGAATTGAAAGAGATGAGCAAGATGAGGAGGCATTTTATATAGAGTAAGTAGAGGATGGGCAGTTTGGTAATTTATGGATCGCGGAGGGAATTGAGAATGGAATTAGTGTTCTTTTCCAATTTTTATTTTTTATTTTTTAACTGATATGGCTTCTTGGGCTGTCAGATTTAAGAGAAGACAAGCAGTTCTTCATGGATCATCCAGGAGCATGCACCATTTCAACAGCGCAGGCATGTCTTAGTTGCTAAGACCCCGTCTCGTTACATCTTTGTTTTTGTGTCTTGTTCCAGTGTTACAAATGTCATTAAAAATGGTGAAAATCACTCGTATTTCTCAAGAAACTGAACTAAAAAGGCTTAGTTTTGATTTTTATACTTCTATTTGGGAAATGTTGAGATTTATCACCAACTCAGATGCTGAAATCCTCAACCATTCAATTGATGATAGCATTTGCTGTATGTATTGGAGAAGATCGAAGGCCAATGGCTTCTGCCATTTCTTTGGGTTCTGTTATTTGTATTGGTTTCTATTTGTATTTCACATGTGCTGAATCTCAATATGTTCTGTTATACATAGTTCTCCTAGACCTGAGCTTGCCTCTTCCTTGTCGGACTCTTTCTTTTCCTTTATTCTCTAAGTCTTAGCATAGCTCTTTTTTTTATAATAAAAAAACCTATTTTGATCTTCTGGTCACTAAGCTGGATTCGCACAATCCAACTATTGGTGACTCATGGTGTTGTGGCTTCAAAACTCACGCACCTGGTTCACCACTCAGCAATGGTGGCTCAGTCACTCAGCATCAAAACTTGACCAGCCAAGATGGGAAAAACAGAGAGGTCAGCCAGATTGATGAGCTGCCTAAGTCGACTCAGTAAATCCACCCCATTTCGACTCGTCCCAAGCACCTAGCTAACCAGGTTCCAACAATGGGGCAATAGAAGATCAAAGGGCAACTAAACTGATTTGGTGGCATTTGGATCATGGGTTTGATTTAAGTAATAAAAAAAAAAAAAAATTCTAATGAGTGAGCTTTCTTCTTCTTCTACGGTTAAGGCCATGCTCATGAGCTTATTTTCATAAGTCGGAACAAGTGGATAGGATCCATTCTTTTACGTCCAACCACGCTAGGTTAAATTGCAACTAGGTACCTACTGGGGTTGGCAAATCCACGTGGGTGGAACTTTCATGAGATCTACCCTGTCCATCAGGTATGCTGTACTGCCTCACCATGGACCCAAAAAATCACAATCATCCAAACTCAGGCAAGCCGCAACATAGGAAACAGTTGGGATGAAACACCCACCATTCATCTGATGTGCCTCATCAAGATGCAAGAATTACCCAAAAATCATATAATTCTAAAACTCAAGTGGGTCATACCGCTTGAATTTAGAGATTTTGGGGCAGCCCGCCTATGAGTTGAATCAGTCTGATTTTTTATTTTTATTTTTGGGGTCAAGGCCAAACAAGGTGTGGCTTACCTGATGGGATTTTATGCACCTTACGCCATTTACCCAAGGTATTCAAAAACGGTTATGTAACGGCCATAACCGTTACGCATTATGGGCCGAAATGGCCGTCACAGAAAAAAACAGCCCATAACGGTCCAGCAACATGTTTTTCCAAAATAATAATAATAATAAATGCTATAACGGCCATTACAGCTCGTATTGTGATGGTAACGGCATTGGCCATTACGGCCACCGTTACCATTATTGAACACATGGTAGATTCTAACCATCTCTTGCATCTTTGGGTTTCAGGGTGAAGAACTGAAGAAGCAAATAGGTGCATTGGCATACGTAGAGTGCAGCGCTAAGACTCAGCAGGTTTGTCATGGGTTATTTCTAACATAAACTGGCTTGAATTAGGGTCAGTTTGGGCAGTGGGATTAGAAGGGATTAGGTGGGGATGGGATTCAAAAAACATAATTATTACCCATGGCAGGGTTGTCCCCTATTACAATGGGATTAAATTAATGCCCTACTTTGTTGATAATACGGTGGTACATTGAATGAATATACCCACCATCATTTGAAATTACTTAGAATAACATACGTGTGTTATATTTAAACCGTTCATTTGTTTCGTAACCTCATTTTATGGCATGGGCCTAAAAATCAGATAGATCCAAAACTTATGTAGCACCAAAGAAGTTTTCAACGGTAAGTATTCAATCCCTATTGATTTCTATGGTGGAGTCCACTTGAGCATTAGATTTACCCGATTTTTTGGCCCATGCTCTAAAATAATCTCGATAAATGGGTGGACGGTGTGGATATAGCCCACACATCATGTTGGGACCTACACAACTTTCCAAACATTGAGTGAAATTAGCACACGACCCAATGCAATTCCATTTAATGTAATTCCAAGCATTTCCATTCCTCCCAAGGAGTGGAATTGGCACAAGAGCAGATGAATCCCATCCCCACCTAATCCCTTCTAATCCCACTGCCCAAACTGACCCTTACCTTCTTTGAGAATTGGCCAACATACTACCAATCTTTTTATAGATTGACTTTCACTAGGGCAGGACCATGGTTTTTAGATTTGGGAACTTGGATTGACCCATTCAGTCTCGAGTCGAGCCGCAACTATCCCAAGTTGGGGAGTGTGTATTGGCCTAACTCACCCAAGTCGGGGGGGTGATTTAGGCGACTCGTGATATCAAACCAGATTGGGTGGTACTGGATCCAAGCCGACTCACCCGAGTCTTATGGGACTCATTCAAGTCTTAAAACTATGGCAAGACTCAAATGTCAGGCCAGGTCCCATGAAAAATTCATCACATTAATGTGCATATGATCCTGGATGATTAGAATCCCCATTAAATGTGGACCCTTGGTTGTAATGGTACATTTTCACCAGATAGCTAGGATCATCTGATGGTGGAGATACTAGGGCATGTCTGAACACATAATGGGCCCCCCCAGAACAATATAAATTAGGAAATGATGGACCCATTTCCCATTTGTACCATTGCTAAATCAATAAGAAAATGTCATATCTTGCAACCAAGCATCTTTTCAATAGCTCTATGGTATTCAGAGCATGTGGGGTTTATTTTTTTTCAGTATTTTTTAATTTAGACATTGTAGTTTTCTGAATCCTTCCGTATGACGAATTTCTTGAGGCATGACAAGCTTAGTTTCAATACAGAATGTGAAGGCGGTTTTCGACGCAGCAATCAAAGTGGTTCTTCAGCCGCCCAAGCCCAAGAAACAGAAGAAAAGACCGAAAATCTGCTCCATTCTTTAAGTCGAGTTCTGTTGCTGTTTTGGTTGATGGTTTCTTTCATTTGTGTTGTTTGTTGGTTTTTCTTCTTTTCTTCTTTCCAAGGCCGAATTGGATTCTTTGATGTTTGTTATTGTTTTTGTTGCTTTTCCTCAGTTCTGATGTAACAAGATTGATTTACATCTGACCACCACTTCAATGCCACAAGCTCACATGTTTAGTGCTATAATGAAGAAAATGGAGACATGAGCATGACCAGATCATTTTGTTTTGTGGGGTCCAGATCTTGCACTCAAGTGTGTTAAGTGTGGATCATTGATCACACTTTTTAAAACGTCTGTTGTGCAAGTACGAGTGTGACTGTGTATATTCATGTGACAGAAGGACGCTGCATGTGCTGATGTGGCATGCGTGGGTGAATTTGGACCGTCCATCAGGCCCCATCTTTTCTTAGCCCAAGATCATTTCCCTTTTCTCTTCAGTTGGACCACACCCATTTACTCATTTGGTAGTTTGAGTCTTTTCATTGAGGTGACTGCTCGGCTGCCCATTGATTTCAGTGATGTCCTGCCTGACTAGTGGACCATCATGGCATTCATTGTTGGGGACCGGAAGCGCACAGCTGAATTAAGTATAGTAATTATAGTAATTCAATTGCACCAAGCACCAAGCACCAAGAGAACATAACGATTTTAATGTGGAAAAACTCTTGCCAAGTGAAATGCAAGAGTTCATAGAATACCTGATTCGAATCAACCCTAAGCTACGCCCTTAAAACCTTAGAAATGAATTGGAAAAGCTTTAGAATACCCTCAAATCTCGATTATACTCTTACATATAGCCTTAGGAGGAATCATAATCAAAATTGGAAACAAATCCTGTAAATTTACAACTCTGTATGACTGTGTATAACTCTGCGATATGCTCGATGACACATTCAATGGGACTTCGATGGCATCAACAGATCGTTGATGGCATCAAATACACTTCGATGTCATAAAAAAGGCACCCAATAAGTCTAGCAACAAACTGGAGAAAATTTGAAAAAATCTAAAAAATCTTGACAGGATCAAGTAACTGTTTGATGGCATTGAACAGTGCTTGATGGCATCGAATGGTTTGTTGATGGCATCGACAAACCCTGTTTGTAAACATATTTAAGACATAAAAAACAACATTGCATAGCCCACCTTTTGCATGGCTTGGAGGTTCTAAACAAACTCACATGTTGGTGGGAAAGAAGGCAGTTCATGCGAGAGTTCTGAATGTGAATGAGACTAGCAAGGAGATGGAGCCCAATGCACCTCAATGTACACATGCTAACGTGCGCCTCTAAAAGATCTAGGCCATTCATCAGGTGAGAACACCACGAACATGCCCTAACGAAAAAGCTTAGGCCCACCCATAGGTAGACCACAAGTGCATTTGCATGTGGGCCACTGGTAAACATGCACTGACCCAAAAATCAAGCAGCTCCATTATCAAGTGGGGCCCAAAAGTGGGCCACACTTATATGAGAAAAATGGACACGGAACAAAAGAGTATTCCTCAACATTCAAGAAACGCTTGTGGCCCACCTGATTAGTGGACCGGCATATTTTTTGACCAGGGAATGTTAGGTACCACCTTATGAACGTTCAGGATTTCTCACGATTGTGGCCTTCTTTGGGCCGTGCTTGGGCTGGAATACTTGGACTGAGGGTTGGGGTGGGCCTAAAATTCAAGCCAGTTTGATAACCTATTGCGCCCAGGGCAATGCATAGTCATCACGGGCCAGAAGTCAGGGTGGACCGTTCATCTGGCAGGCACATTTGAAAGTTGAAATTAGACCATTGGTCCTTAAAAATAAAAATCTAGGTTTCTTGTAAACATGTGACCCACCTGATGAGCGGCCCATCCTGATTGTCTAGCTGTGGGCCCTCTCCTGCTACATGGTCCATTCTCCAAATGTACGTCGTCTGCCTACTTATATTTATCTCTTTTGACATACATAGTATTAGGTCCCATTTCTCTGCTTCCTAGATGGTCCACGTTAACAAAATAAGGCTGAAGGTATTATTCTGACAAAGGAAATTCTTCGACGGTTCACATTCTTTTTACGCAAATTAGTGGTGGGGATCGACCTTCATGCACGATTATTATAACATGGCCCATTTATGATGGGACCATTTCTTTATGTGGGCCCATGGCCCATTTAAGTTAGCTTTGAATTTATCCTAGATTAATCTAAGGAGAATTTTAAAATAAATCCTCTTCTATAAACAAATCTCACACTTTGGAATAAAAAATGAAAAGAAAAATGGCCATTGGATCTCATCCAACGGTTTAAAAATTTTCACCTTATCTAAGTAATATTAATTACTTAACTAGGCATTTGGACCTATCTAGACTTCCTAATTTACTATTTCAAAGGTTCTAATTATCCGACCATAAAAATATTTACGTGGGCCCTACGTGTGCTGACGCATGATGATTCTTAGTCGCTACATAGGCCAAACAAATAGGCAGCGGATTGCCAGTGACCCAGGCATAGAGATATCTCCATGCGCGGGGCTGTGTGGGGTCCACAGAGATGTGCGTGATAAATCCACTCTGTCCATCGGTTTTGAAAGACCACGATAGGGCGGTATTCTAAAAATCAGGTAGATTCAAGACTTAGGTGGGTCACACCAATAAAACAGTGGGAACAACAAATAAACATCACGGTGGGCCTTAGGAAGGTTTCAACGGTACGGTCATTGTCACCACTGCTTCCCGTGGTATGGCCCACTCGAGCCTTCAATCTGCCTCTATTTTGGATTCATGCCCTAAAATGATCTATCAAAGTCCATGAACAGCTTGGATAAAACACATATATCAGGATGGCCCAACAGAGCCCATTACAGGACGTCTCTGGCTAGGTCCTCGTGGGGTAGTACCCAATCCGCTGTCCTAGATAACCTTGGGAAAATATCAATGTAGTCAATTTATCACGTGGGAAAGACAAACTATGAACGGTTTAAAATTGTTCACGAGTTTTTCTTACATGTGCAGCCTACGAGATGATCTGGCCACCAATTATATGTTATGGGCAGATGTTTTAAATTTGTTTGGTGGTCTGTCGATGATATCGACAGGGTTTTAGATCATATAGACAGATGTCTTAAATCTGTCTGTTGGTCTGTCGATGATATCGACAGACCGTCGATGATATCGAGGCTGTCATCGAGAGACCTTCGATGACATCGATAATTGTTGGATTTTTCACCCCTGGTCGCTGGACAGTTTTGGTCCTGTTTCGATATCATCGAAGGACCGTCGATGATATCGAAGTTGTCATCGAGAGACCTTCAATGACATCGAAGAGTTCCGCAGATGCGATTGCGGAAACGCAGATTTTGCGAATTTTGTTTCCTATTTCGAGTCTGCTTCTTTCTAAACTTATATAAAGGGGTGTATGCGGGATTGAGATGTATTCTAAGACTTTCTAAAAGTGTTCCAAGGGTTCCTAAAATGATTTTAGGGTTTCTAAGGGGTGTAGTAAGGGTGAGATTTGAGGTTGTTCGAATCGGGTAAGTCCTCCCTCTTTGTAATTTCTATTTTCATAGTGAAAATCTGTCGCTTTCTGCCGTGGTTTTCCCGCAAGGGTTTTCCACGTTAAATCTGTGTTCTCTTGTGTGTGCTTGGTGTCATTGGATTGCTATCCCAGATTTAGATCTGTGTGATTCTGCAGGTCAAAATCCCCAACAAGTGGTATCAAAGCAATCGGTTGGGGCACAGATCTGAATCTGTGGGATTAGTAAAATGGCGAGCGCCAGGTATGAGATTGAGAAGTACTCAGAGAAAAATAATTTTGAGTTATGAACTATCAAGATGATGAGTTCCTTAATCAAGCAAGGCAAAGATGGTGTTCTTAAGGAGCGAAAGTCTACTATGACTGATGATGATTGGAATACTCTTGATAAGAAGGCCTTATCATTGATCCGTTCACGGATGAGGTTCTCTACAATGTCATGAGGGAGAAAACTGCGGCTAAATTATGGGCGAAGTTAGAGGATGTCTATGCGAAAAAATCCTCTGAAAATCGCCTGCACTTGAAGCGGCAGTGGTATAACTTGAAGATGGCAGAGGGTAGAGATCTGGAGGCTCACATCAGTAACTTTAATAAATTAGTTTGCAAATTACTGGATATGGAGGAAGTGATGAAAGATGAATAACAAACATGTATGTTATTGAATTCTCTTCCGGCATCGTATGAGTCATTCAATAACACTATGTGCAGTACAAATAAAACCCTGAGTATCGACACCGTTATCTCAGCCCTTTAAGGGAAGACTATAAGAAAGCCAAACGGCGACATGGGGACATCTTCTGATCCACTATTTACAATGAGTAGGAATTCTAAACAAGGTACGGGTTCTTCAGGTTACAGATCTAAATCAAAGGGCAAAGGTAAAGGAAAGGTAAAGTGCTGGAATTGTGAGAAGGAATGACATGTGAAGAAGGATTATGAAAATCCTAAATCGAAGAGAGAAGATTTTGAGGCTTCGTACAGGGATGTCAATGTTGCCACATTAGATAGATCGAGTGGATGTGATGGTGATGTTTTGTCTGTGTCTACTATCAGGCGGCCATACGATGATCGTAAGGACGAGTGGATGCTAGGCACAGGGGCATCTTTTCACATGACTTCTCATCGGAGTTGGTTCACCAGCAACAAGGAATGCGATGGTGGACAGGTATTTAAGGGCAATGATATTGCCTGTAATGTTGTGGTTGTTGGTTCGGTGTGCATCAGGATGTTTGATGGGGTGGAGCGTACCTTGACTGATGTCAGGCACGTTCCTGATTTGAAGTAGAATCTGATTTCTCTTGGTGTACTTGAGACAAAAGGATGCAAGTACACAGGTATTGATAGTGCTCTTAAGGTATCTAAGGGGGGCACAGGTAATCATGAAAGTGCAACGACTCGGTAACTTGTACAGGTTGATTGGGAGTACTTCAAAAGGTGGAGCTGCAGTGGATATAGCGGATTCCACCTCTGCACGTGTGTGTCATGTTTGGCATGACCACATGAACGGGCAGGGTAGGAAGGCTGAGACGTGCGGACAGGGATACAGAGCAGGTGGAGCAGCCACCTGTGAGAAGAATCACATGGCATAATCGCAGGATATCGGCGTGGTACATGGACGACTCCAATATCACAAGGGATTCATCTTCTATTCAGATGGCTCTAGGTGAGCCTGATGCTTAGAAGCGGAAGGTGATTATGGGCGATATGATGGATTCGTTGTACCAGACTGACATATGGGAGCAGGTGGAGCTTCCAGTGGGCCAGAGAGCGGTTGGATGCAGATGAATATTCAGAATGATACAGCATAGACACAGGGCGAGGTTGGTAGCGAAGGGTTATGCTCAGAGAGAAGGGATCGGCTTCTCAGAAATATTCGCGTCGACGGTATAGCAGGTGTCTATTAGATCCGTGATTGGTGCTGGTTAGCCAATGTGATCTTGAGCTAGAAGGATGGATGTGGAGTTTGCACTTCCGCAAGGAAAAGTGAAGAGCAGATCTACATAAAGCAACCAGAGCAATTCGAAGTTAAAGGGGCTGAGAAAAGATTTTGCAGGAGGTCGTGGTTCGACCTGTCGCCTAGGCAGTGGTTTGATTCCTTCATGGTAAGTCAGGAATTGATGACATGTAGATCGCCAATTATGACATGTTTGAAATCAATGTACTGAAGACTCGGTTAAGTGGGACATTCAAGATGAAGGATCGGGGGGCTGCAAAGATGGTTCTCGGCATTGAGACTGAAGGAGGAGTAGGCTTTGGTAATCACAGTAAAAATACCTTGTGTGTAGGTATTGATCAAGAATGTGATGGACCATGTAAAGTCGGAGAGCATTCCCTACGCGTCTCTCCTCAAATTTTCCTCAGGACGTGTCCCAAAATAGATGAGGAAAAGCAGGATATCTCATAAGCCTTATTCGAATGTGGTTGGCAGTGTATGTCATGGTCTGGATTAGACTGATTATTTCACAGGCTATCAATGTTGTAAGCAAGTACCCCGGCAAGCAATATTGGGTAGCGGTGAGATGGTAAGAAGACTACGTCTTTCCTTTTGAGAAGACAGGAGCAAAGGTGGTTGAGCATGTGGGTTTTGATCCAACGGACATGCTCTCCTAGATCGTTCCTGTAGAGAAGTTCAAGGACTGTAAAACTTCTCTGGGCTTGGTGATGGCGTAAAAGGAAGACGAAGTGTGCAAGAGAAGCTATGATATGGTGTAGAAATAAGACAAATGGACAAGAAGCTACACAGATGAAGATTGAAGACATGGTGAAGATTGTTATGGTCAGATGTCTTAAATCTGTCTGATTGTCTGTCGATGATATCGACAGGGTTTTAGATCATATCGACAGATGTCTTAAATCTGTCTGTTGGTCTGTCGATGATATCGACAGACCATCGATGATATCGAGGCTGTCATCAAGAGACCTTCGATGACATCGATAAGTGTTGGATTTTTCACCCCTGGTCGCTGGACAGTTTTGGTCCTGTTTCGATATCATCGAAGGACCGTCGATGATATCGAAGCTGTCATCGAGAGACCTTCGATGACATCGAAGAGTTCCGCAGATGTGATTGCGGAAACGCGGATTTTGCGGATTTTGTTTCCTATTTCGAGTATGCTTCTTTCTAAACTTATATAAAGGGGTGTATGCGGGATTGAGATGTATTGTAAGGCTTTCTAAAAGTGGTCCAAGGATTCTTAAAAGAATTTAAGGTTTCTAAAGGGTGTAGCAAGGGTGAGATTCGAGGTTGTTCGAATCGGGTAAGTCCTCTCTCTTTGTAATTTCTATTTTCATAGTGGAGATCTGTCGCTTTGTGCCTTGGTTTTTTCCCGCAAGGGTTTTCCACGTTAAATCTGTGTTCTCTTGTGTGTACTTAGTGTCATTGGATTGCTATCTCAGATTTAGATCTGTGTGATTCCGCAGGTCAAAATCCCCAACATTATTACATGGTGGGTCCCACGATGATACATAGATAGTGTGTTGGGCGTTGTGGGCCAACGTGATGAATTTATTTTATATCCATGTCATCTGTAGGTTTTACACTTCATTTTCAGCACATGAACTCAAAAATGAAACAGATGGAAAGTTCAAGTGGACCAGGTAACAGAAACGGTGGTGATTGAAGGCCCACAATTAAAAACTTCTTGGGATACAAAAGTTTTGAAACGGGCTTATATTTGTGTTTTTCCTTCATCCAGGCCGAGTAACCTTATTTATAGGTTAGATGAAAAATAACATTATGGAGGACCATAGAAAGGTTTAAACCATGGATTTCATTATCCCCACTGTTCCGTTTGGCGTCGTCTACTTGCTTTAAATGTACTTCATTTTGGTTTGTCCTTAAATGAGCTGGAAAATGTTGCATGAATAGAAAACAAACACATTGTATGCAACACGTCAAATAGTCCCTACTAAAGGCTTCCGTGGAAAGTTCTTGTACTGGCAAGTTAGGTGGGGCCCACCGTGATGTATGTGATCAATCCACCTTTGTTCATCCGTTTAACAGCTCATTTTAGGATAAAAATGAGATGGATTCAAAACTAAATTGGGCCACACGAGACGGAAAAATGAGAAAAGAAATGTTGTCCACCTTGATAGTTATATGCCATCCAAACCATTTATAAGGTCATTCCCTCTAGGATGAACCAAAAATGAAAAGAACTTACCTTAGATATAAAACTCACAATGGCCATATGAATATTTCAACCTTGGTTGTTTAATCCCCATTTTTCCTCTTATGTGGCCCACTTGACTTTTTAATTTGCCTTATTTATTATTATTATTATTTGTCTCATGTCCTAAAATGAGCTAGCAAATTGGATGGATAGGTTGGATTTTCACCTAATCCGCCACTTGCCATACTAACCTTGTGTGGACCGTCATTCTTGCGCCTAAATTAAAGAGGGAGAGAAAAACTTAATACTCTGGCAAAGTACAATGGATGATAGGCAAACACTTAAAAATTACCTACAAAGAAAGGATGGAGTGGAAGAATATTGTAATGGATGAATTTTTGTAATGAAAGATTGTTGTAATGGATAAATTTTGTAATTGAAAAATGTTGTGATAGATGGATGTGATGAATGTTGTAATGGAAATGGCGTCCAAATGAAATGATTCTAATATCATTTGAAAGTTCATCAAGTTATCTTTCCAACAAGTATAAGACCACATAAAGCGGACATTTAACAAGGGAGTTATGATCATTTTCGTCGGATCAATGATATAGGTGTTTATCTATGATCTAGAGTTCTTTGTAAACTTTAGGCCTAATTTTAAACATTAAAATGATGTTTAAATTGATTAATTCAAATGCTATTTGAAATTTCACCAGTTTATCTTTTCAACAAGCACAAGATTACGCCAATCGGGCATTCAACGGGAGAGTTATGACCGTTTTCGTTGGATCGGCGATCAACGGTGTGTATCGGCAATTCATAGTCATTGATGAAATTTGGGCCTATTTTTGGACGATAAAATAGTATCTAAATAAGATTATTTTAATGTCATTTGAAAGTTCATTAAATTATTTTTCTAATGAGTATAAGATCATCAAAATTTAACATGTAACGAGGGATTTATAATTATTTTCCTCGAATCGACGATCCATAGTGCATATCGACGATCCAACGTTAGTATCTGCAATCCATCGTTAATATCAACGATCTTCACTGAATATCGACGATCCACATTGAATATATACAATCTATAGTTAATATCGACAATCTAAAGAAAATATTAATGATACACCGTTAATATTGAAAAAAGTTAGAAGAAAAGAAGGAAAATGTCAAATGGCCTTCTTGCTTCAATGGCTTCCTTTTAAACCCATCACACATCTTATATGGGGCCCACTAGCTTATCTTGAAGCAAATCCAACCCATCCATATGAAAGAGTTTTTAATTTCATGGCATCTACCCAAGTTCGAAGGAAAAACTCATTATAATGGACAGATAATATCGTTTGGAATTAACCCACAACGTTAATATATATATTTATGTGCCACAGATAACTCTAATTTTTTTAAAATGACTCTATTACATTTTCACATTGGTTATTAAAGTGAAGATTATATCAACTAAGGAGTGGCCCAATCCTTGATTTAGTGGAGCCCAAAGCCCTATTTGAAAATGCAACTTATGCTACAAGCTACCGCCTAGCAAGGTAATTGCCAATAAAGGAAATTTCCGTCCAGTTAAGATATGGATTCAAAATATGATATGAGCACCTTTATCATGTCCTAATTGCCAGGATGGTAATCCGTCTGGGCAGAGATCGGTGGGGCCCTCTGTGATTTAAGTGTTTTATCTACTCCGTTCATTACTTTTCTCAGATCATTTTAAGCTATGATTGTAAAAACTAAGCATTTCCACATCTCCAGTGGACCACACTAAAGGAAGCTTCAATAATAATGACACCCACTGTTGAAACCTTTCTAAGGTCCATCGTGATTTTTTTAAAACCATCCAACCTATACATAAGGTCATGTATACGTGGATGAAGCGGAAAACATAAATTTCAGCTTGATCCGAAACTACTCCTACTCCCAAGAAGTTTTTAATGGCGGACGTTGAATCCCCATTTTGTGGTCCACTTAAGCTCTGTACCTGACTCATGTTTTGGCTCATACCTTAAAATGATCTGAGAAAAACGATGAACGGTGTGGATAAAACACTTACATCACGGTGGGCCCCACAGAGCCCTGCTCAGACGGTAGGATGCTATCCGCGTCCATTTTAACTAATACCCCTGCTTTGGGAAGAAGATTATAAGCCATGAGGTTTACTAGTCCAGCATACACGCACCCTCAAGCACCTTTTGCACGCAGATCATGTTGAATCTTGACACGTGTGATGAACATTTGCACCGTGCATAAGGTCTACCCCAACTGGAAGATGGTCTGATGATTAAACCACCCATGTTCACTCATCAAGACGGACACACACTCAACTTGAATATGAACAGCCGGAGTCTCTTTCAACCATCCATTCCTTTTGCTGAGAGGTGGTCCAGCTGATAAACAAGAACTAGCCTCATCGTTGCCTCAGGTTACCTTAACAGAAAGACCATCTTAAGAACCGCAAAGATGTACTACACACGCGCTAAACGTGTGCTGCATATGGACCTAACAAGCTTCTCAATACATGAATAAAACAAGCATTAATTAATAAATATTAAAAGATTATTAAGATACGGAAGTCTTCAGTCACTCACATCGCTGGTTCCAAGGTACCACCCAAGTTGGTCTCGGGTCTGAAAGCATCTTTGATTTAGGAAGGGGATGATCTGAAAGGTTACTTTTCTTTAATCAAATCATTAGTTCAGATCTTGATACGATAGATTGTATTAAAGAGAATATTATCTTAAGATTCTCTTTAGTAACATTAACGTGGAATTAAAGGACAAAGGTTCATTGCAGTCGGCATTCTATAAGCGGTAGCTCCCCGCCCAGAATGCCTCTTCCTACTGCCTCCTTCCCCGCACTGGGGAAGCTCTCGGGGAACTGGAAGTTGACAAAGTCAACATGTTGTAGATTGACAAAGGCAACCTTTGTCTCCTGTCGTGACTTCTATGGATGAAGTCAGCTAAATTCCAACAGTCGTGACCATGACGGATTGTTCCGGCTTGGTTGACTTTTGAAACTAAGAAGCACAAGGAGTAGCTGCATTTCTTATGAGTTGACCCGCGCACGAGCAAGCAGCGGAGGTAGACGCGAGGGCCACATACGTATATCAGCCGCGTGTGTATGGTGCTGTCAGCAGGTGGGGGGGGGCAATATAGTTGTTCCTAGTCTCTATTAATAGCGAGCCTACTGAGTTCCTGGGGTCGGGCTGAGATAGCCCGTGGGAGTGGGCAATGAACTGTTTCAAGATCTACACCACTTTCATTAACACCAGCCCTCGCCCTAAAGGCTTCTTGCCGTTTGAGAACATAGCGGTCAGTGAAGGGAGCAGCGGGCATGAAAGCTTAATAGGGCATAGGCCCGCCCGTGCCTCAAGCTCTTGAAAGAGCTACTAGCAACAACTAATAACATTGATTCAATTGGCATTGACATAATAGGAATATTTCGTCTATTAAGGATAGGGTTGTACACGAACCGGGCTAGCCCGGTTAACTCGCACGACTCAGCCCGAAAAAGCTCGACTCAGCCCAACCCGGAACTGAGTTCGGGTCGGGACGGGCCATTTTCTTTGGCCCGAAACTGAGTTCGGGCCGAGTTCGGATATGTCCCAGTTCGGCCCAACTCGGCCCGAAACCCGATTCGGTCAAATGGTGGGTGTGTGTGTGTGTGTGTGTGTGTGTGTGTGTGTGTGTGTGTGTGTGTGTGTATTCAAAACCCTACCCGTCCCTTTTCCCTTTACCCTTCTGGGATAGTTCACCGCCCATCTTTGAAGTGACAGTAAGGTCCGAAATTGGCCTAAACTCGGCCTGAACTCGCCCGATTGCTGATCAGGCCGGGTTCTGGCTGGACATGTTAACCCGGTGACCGGGCCAGGCCGGGTTCGGTTGGTGACCGAGTCGGGCCGGGTTTAGCCCAATTCGACTCGGATCAACCCGTGTACACCCCTAATTAAGGAGGATTCCCCGAATACCTGAAATAGAGATGATCATCGAAAATGTAAAATATTTGATATGATCCGTTTCGGGACGTGGAATGTATGAGAAATTCAAATATTATGTAACTCTAGTACGATAACGAGAAAGTCCCGCGACCTACACTTGATTGAAACATAGCATCACAAGTAAGACGAGCAGCAGAGCTAACCGTCTGTTCTATTGGTTTGGTGGTTGCTACCAAGACGATTTCTTTATGCCCATCAAAGGACCTCGAGATGCTAATTCACGAAAAACGAGACGAGAAATGTAAAAGAACTCATATACGGAACGAGGGCGTGAACGGTGGGAGGTCACAGAGATTTTACCGAGTGATCCTGTGATCGATATAGGATATAGACTCTTTTCTTATTCTTATTATTCTATAAAGAAGATTTTGATTTCGAAAGAATGACATATACCTCCTATCTATCTCTTATGGAGATACATCGATCCATGTCAGAGAAATCTCTGGATTCATTGGTAAATTTGGTCCAGTCTCTGCCGGTTTTTCTTTCTGCAAGCTAGACTAGAAGCCTATATATGCAAATACCCTCGAGGTATTATGAACCAACATCTGACCCCAAACGCCTTTCAGCAAGAATGACTTCAAGAGCGGGAAGCGGATGAGCTGCCCGGGCAGGAGTTGTTTCCTGATGAAAGGTGCAAGCTTAGTTAAAACAGGCAGAAAGACCCGCACTCGACTATATGAACCCCGTTAGAACCGCATTCAGGCCAACAGGGAAAGGGACCCACAATGCCCTCTAGTTGAGCTCGAATCATTCTTTATAGCGAAGGTTGTGAGCCACGTATTGGGAGGTTTAGTAATTTATACTTGATGGCGGATAGAAAGATCTTCGCTTTATTCGGACAGTGAGCTGGGTGGGATAGATATGCAAGGTTGTATATTCTAGCAGTACGAGTGGGACTGACCCTTTCTAACGAATGAATCAAGTATACGAGAGCTAATTCGAGTGCTAAGCTTTTGTTATCAGTAATTCAGTGAAACTCCTAAAAACGGCGGCAACGGCGCGACGTGCTGTAACCTACGGATCACCAAGCAGCTCTTTCGCTCTATAGGGGGGGCATAACACAATTCTTCCTAGAGGAGAGATTCATTGGCTAGGTGACTGATCCTGCTATAATGTACTCCTCCCTATTGCACCGGCAACCGAAGTCGAGCATACATATGACGATCTGAATGGAAGAGAAGTCATGGAAGGAAACGAATTGGCCACGCATGATGAATGGATGGACAAGAAAAAAGATAGTCTAATACTCAAATATCTTTATTTATACTTTGAATTCGGAATAATCTAAAATGCTCCCGCTTTGCATGGCAGGTGAGGTAGGATAGAGAAGAGGGTTGCCTAGATAGATGTTCTCTATAGGTATGCTATAAGTAGCTAACAACCGTCGTCCCTCCACAGGTTTTCCAAGTCGCCTACTGAATCTAGAGATCCCGATTGTGAGGGGTTCATGGTTCAATGCTAAATCTATCAGTCGATCCTTCATTCGAGCAATCTATCGCTCGTACTACTACTAATAATTCAATCCCGTTTTTCAGCCTACGCTTACACGCTCACTCCTCTTAAAGCACCTGATTGGACTCATAAGGTCACTCTTGCCTGGCAGCTCGGAAGGTAGAAGAGGAAGATTGACAAAGCTACAGAGGCTTCCATGTTGCCGTGGAACCCAGCTCTGATCTTAGGATAGCTGGGCATAGGTTGGATACTTGGATTTCTACAAAGGGAATAGGTACCATGGGATCTCATGGGAACATCCCATATGGTCCTTGTGGGTTTGATCTGAGCCACATATATTCTTGTTCAGATTAACTATCACCTATGAAATATCTGATTTCTAAGCCGCTGCTCGACGTGAGTCCTTGTCGGCAAAGGGTGGATTAGGTGAGACCCGGAACTCACCCAAGACAGTGCGGCACTCACTTTATGTATTTAGTCTCCATCTATGCCGTTCATCTGTTTTATACATTATTTTAGTGTCTTATTAAATAATAATAATAATAATAATAATAATAATAATAATAATAATAATAATAATAAAAAAGCAGATTAAATGATCAGGTGTATATATAGTACCTAGGAAACAATGGTGATTGACTATTAACTAGTTATAAAAGTTTTGGACCATAGGAAATAGTGGTGATTGACTATTAACGAGTTATAAAATTTTTGGATCAAGATGATATTTGATTTTTCAATTCATCTAAGCTAACGTGACATTATAAATAGATGACAAATAAACACTAAGGAAATATTAAGGTGCGTCCTGTTAGGTTTTGAATAGTAGGACGGTCAACCACCGTGATAATTGAATCTGCTTCATTTTGGTATAATGTCTTAAAATGATATGTAAAAACATGTGTGGATTGTTTATATTAGAGCTGGGCAACGGTCCGAGTCTGATCGGATTTTGACGGATCCGATCAGAACCGAAATTTGGGTGTCCTGATCCTAATCCGATCCTATCCGTGGAACGGATCAGGGTCACCTGACCCAATCTGATCCTAACAGTATATTGAAGACTCGATCCGTGACCGACAGATCGCTTCTAATATATTCTAAGTCCCTGCGTATCAGACGTCATGCACTGCCAGAGTATCAAATAACTCCCCTGCTTTTATTTCCTCGTTACGCGTGTCCGGAGAAAGGGTTGCGTTGGCGGATGAGTACGGGAAACTCCCACACCTTCCTCCCACGTGCATTAGCAATAATAGAAAAGAGAGAAGAAAACGAGGAAAATAAAAATAAAAATAGGAGAGATATGAGCTACCTACCTTTATCTTCGTATATATCTGCCCGGAATTCTTTCTTCTCCGTCCATAAGAAGATGAGAAGCTTTCGTCGAAAGCTTCAGCAGCGTTTAGAGCGAACCGATGAAGAAAGAGGAGCAGAGACACTGTTCGGATTTCGTTTCGGGTCGGTCGGTTCTTTTGCTTATCCGAATCCGATCCGAACTGCATTCGGATCTGCCTTTTTGTACTCGAACCTAACCGATCCAACCTACCGGTCCTGATCGAATCGGAGCGGATCGGGGCGGATCGGGTCAGATCCGCCGGATCGGACCCATTTTGCACACCCCTAGTTTATATACATAAAACATACATCAAGAAGATCTCATGCTTACATCTACACATACACACTAGCCAAAATGGTAAGTGTATAAGACATCAATACGTGGACCACGTGGGACCCACCGTATAGATAACCTAGTCTGCTTGCCACGGAAGGAAAAATTCTGTTTGTTGCAATCTAATTGGAACATATCATCACACTGCAGTGCGGACCATGTCAGTAATGGCACGGGCAGAATCGGATTGGCTACCGGCCCTGCCACCTGCCAATGGCTGATGGTCAGTGCTTTGTGGGCCGCACCATGATGTATGTGTTTTATCCATGCTGTCTATCTGTTTTTCTAGATTATGTTATGGTATGAGAGAGGTATATTCCAATCTCAAGTGCACCAAATTACAGGAAACAATGTTGACTGAACGTAGACCATTAAAAACATTTTGGAGGCATAAAAGTTTTAGATCAAGTTAATCTTTGTTTTTTATCTTCATCTGGGTCCCTATGACCTAATCAACAGATTGTATGTCAAATAAACCGTACAGTGGGCCTTAGGAGGATTTTAATGGTGGATATCCAATCACTATTATTGTTCTGTGGTGTGGTCCATCTGAGATTATATCCCTCTCATTTTTTGGATCAAACCCTAAAATGATATGTAAAAACGGATGAACGGCATGGATGAAACACATACATCATGGTGGGGCCCACGGAGCACCAATCACCGGCCACGGGGCTGTTGGCAGGGCGAGTAGCCAATCCGGACACGGCATGGGCAATGACGATGCAGGGAAGCAGGAAACGGATTGGCTACTCCCCCTGACACCAGCCCCGGAGCTGGTGGTCGGTGCTCTGTGGGTCCCACCATGATGTATGTGTTTCATCCATTCCGTCCATCCATTTGTAAATATAAATTTATGTCTTTACTCAAAAAATGGGAGAGATATAAATCTCAAGTGTAACACACCACAGGAAAAAAATAGTGATTGGATATCCATCATTTAAATCCTCCTAAGGCCTGATGTACTGTTTATTTGACATCCAATCCGTTGATTAGGTCATAAAAACCCAGATGAAGGGATAAAACAAATATCAACTTGATCCAATACTTTTGTGACCCCCAAAAAGTTTTTAACGGTCAAAGCTCATTAAAAACTGTTTCCTGTAATGTGGTCCACTTAAGACTGGGATATACCTCATTTTTACTGCATTATCATAAATTGATCTAAAAAATAGATGGACGGAATGGATGAAACACTACATCATGTTGGGGCCCACAGAGCACCGACCACCAGATCCGGGGCTGATGTCAGGGGAAGTAGCCAATCCGTTTCCGGAAAATCCGGCCTGTGTCAAACAGAGGATCCGGACTCCGAGAAATATCAATCCGGTCTACTTATCACGTGGGGATGACGTAAACTACGAGGAAGCGGATTGCGTGGTGTGCCCGATCTGTGGTGTTTTGACGAAACCAAGTTCTGTGGGCCCCACCATGACTATATATTATATCCAAACTATCCATCCATTGGAAATATAGTTTTAAGGCTTGATACAGAAAACGATATAGATATACATTCTAAGTGGACTACACCACAGAATGCAGAGGGATGAAACATCTACATTAAAAATTCTTAGGGTTACAGAAGTTTTGGAAAAATCGGTTATTTGTTTTTCCCTACATCCATTTTTGTGTGACCTTAGGAATGAGTTGGATGGAAAATAAACATTACAGTGGCTCTAAAAAGATTTTAATAGTGAGAATCATTGTCCTTTCTATACTGGTGATTACCTGGAGCTTTGGATTCATTTTAATTTTGGGCTCATGCCTAAATGATATTTTGCTTTAGTTTTTGGCTCATGTCCTAAATGATCTTGCAAAATAATTGACAGCATCAATATAACATCCACATCAAAACTTGGTGACCTCAACACACCACACAATCCGCTTCCAAACTATGAACGGTTCAAAATGTTGATGTGGTTTTCTTACATGCGCAGCCTCTGATGATCTGGCAACCAAATTATATGCACAGTGGGTCCCACATGATATATAGCTAGATGTCCGCCACAGTCACTGATCACCATCCCAGCGTCAATGTGTTGGGCACTGTAGGCCAACATGATCATATCCACTTCGTCCATTAGTTTTCTTTTTTATTTTAGCGCATAAATTAAAAATGAAACAAATCCAAAACTTAAGTGAACCACACCGTGGAAAATAATTATGGTTGAATGCCAACCATTGAAAACTTCCCGAAGGATAAGGGCCTGTTTGGCCAGACCAATCCCACGGTATTAGGAGGGATGGGATCGGCGATATCCCGGGATATGCATTACGAGCCAAACAGACCAGTAAACTTGTCAGGGGATATAAGCAATCCCATGGATATTAGAACAATCCACTAACATCACCATCATTACCTTAAAATTGATATCATCCCTGGTTGGATGGATTGGAAGGTAAAATCCCGGGATATGTCAGGCATGCCAAACAGACCCAAGTGAACTTGTCCAGGGAGATAGCAATCCCATGGATCTTAAACCAATCCACTGATACCACCATTATTACCTTAAAATCCATCCCATCCCTACTAATTCCGTGGGATTCGCCCGGCCAAACAGGCCCTAAAAGTTTTGGATGAGGTTAATGTTTGTGTTTTTACTGCATCGAGGTTTGAATAACCTTAAGAATATAAAAAGTTTTTAAACGGTGGATGCCATTAGCCCCACTTTTTCCTGTGGACTACTTAATTAGCTTTGAATCTGCTTCATTTTGAGTTCATACTCTTGGATGAGCTGGAAAAAAAGATGGACAGGTTGAATATAAAATACATATATCACGTTAGGCCTTTGTATCAAGTTAGGTGGATTGCTTGCCAGGGGCCACCATCGTGTTTGTAATAAATTCATCCCGAATAACCCTTTTACCGACTCATTTAAGAAAAAAGAATGAGTGATCCGAAAACGCAATGAGGCCACCCTAGATGGTAAAGGAGGGAGAGAAATGCGACCTTTGAAACATTTATAGAGTTCGCCTTAATATTCATATGCCATCCAAACCATTTATAAAAACTTTTAAGCCTGGAATGAACGGAAAACAAAAAGCTTATACTAATACATGCGTCCATACTCTTACCCAGGTGGTAGACTCCCAGGAGTTTCAATATCAGGTCAAGGGTTTGAGTACCCACCAGTGGTGAAATCCCACTGTGTGTGTGAGGGTGTGTTAACAATAAAATAAAAAAATAAAAAATAAAATAAAAAATAAAACTGAAAACAAAAAGCTTATACTAATACAAAACTGGATAGTGATGTCTGTGATAAATTCATTCCGTTCACCTGTCTTGAAAGACTAAAATAGAATAGAATTTCAAAAATCAGATAGATCCAAAACTTGTGGGGATTGAACACTGGTAGTGGCAGGAGTTTTGTATATATTTTTTTCTACACCACCTTAAATGAGTGCTATGGTATGTAATTCTATGAACGGTTTGGATGGTATAGAAACATCATGGTTAGCACCTGAAAGGTTTCAACAGTGGATTTTGGTGTTCCCATTGCTTTGTTGGTGTGGCCCACCTGAGTTTTAGATCTGCCTGATTTTAGTATCCTATACTAACACCTTGATCCATAGCTCAAGTGGTAAACCGAGTGAAAGATACCTCGTTTCAACATTGAGGTCTTGGCATCCCTGATCCATAGCTCAAGTGGTAGACAGAGTGAAAGAGGCCTTGTTTCGACATTGAGGTCTTGGCATCGATTCCCAGTGGGTCAGCTAACACTGAAGCGTGAACATAGAGGGTACTAACAAGCTTAACAAAAAAAAAAAAAAAAAGGAGTTTTGTATATATTTTTATCTACACCTTCAGGAAAGTTTCAACGTGGATTTTGCTGTTTTCACTATTTTGTTGGTGTGGCCCACCTGAGTTTTGGATCTGCCTAATTTTAGCGTGTCTCCAATTGTTGTCTTTCAGAACAGATGGACGTGGTGGATTTGTCATAGACATCTCTGTAAGTCCCGCACAGCCCGGCTAGGGAGATGTCTCTTTGTCCAGGTCACAGGCATAGCGCTTCCCCGAAATGAGGAGGAGAAAAACTTTTATATTATGGGCAGAGTAATAATTGAAATTAAACTGTCCAATTATGGGTCTAAAGTTATATGTATCATGACGAAAATTTTACATGGGCCAACGGATATCTATATAATATTGGACGGTTAAAAGTGAAAATTTTCTTATTTTAACAAAGTGTACACAAATAATTGGTTAGGGTTGTTCAACCAATTTGATTTTAGTACCATGACTTCCGGAAATTCGTTTCCGGAAATCCGCGTCCCTGCTAAAGCCTTTCGTAGGAAGTTCATACGCTGGTAAACCAGGTGGGGCCCACTGTCACATTTTGAGAAATCCTATCTGTCCATCCGTTTGTTGAGTTCACTTTAGGATACGAGGCCAAAAATGAACCGTATCCAATGTTCAAGTAGGCTGAAAAAGTGATAATTGAACGTCTACAGTTAAAATATTTGTGGGGCCAAAAAGTTTTGAATCATGCTATTATTTGTGTTTTCAGTTCATCCCATTACAAATGACGTTATTAACAGTATGGATGGCATTTAAATATCAATGTCGAACCTAGAACCTAGGGAGGTTTCAACGGTAGAAATTTCCCTAATCACCTTTTCCTTTAGTACGGCCCACTTGAGTCTTTTTGGTTTTGTCTCCTAAAATGAGCTCGCAAAACCGATGAATGGAGTGGATTTCCGAAAAACATCATGGTGGACCCCATCTAAGTTTCAAGCGCAGGAACTTCCTACGAAACGGTTTCGCAGGAAATCCTCGTCCGTCCACTACACACAAAAGCGGATTGGCTGGTGTACCACACACCTATGTAATTGGTGTTTTTAACATCAGCAAGTTCTGTGGGTCACATAATAAAGTATGTGTTATATCCAAACCGTCCATCCATTTTTCGAGCTCGTCTTAAAGCTTGAGCAGAAAGAAAATTAAGGCAAATCTAAAGATCAAGTGTACCACGCTGCAAAAAGCAGTGGGAGATTGAACGTCTACAGTTGAAATCCTTTTGGGGGTCATGGAAGTTTCAGATCAATAAGAAATTTGTTTTCCCTCTTCATCCAAATATTTTTGACCTTATGAACATTGGATGGAAAATAAACACTATGGTGGGCCTATGAATTTTTTAACGGTGAAAATCATTATCCCTGCTGCTATTTTTGGTGGGGTACATTTGAGCTTTGGAGATGATTCATTTTTTTGGCTAATGCTCTAAAATGATCTCGAAAAATAGATGAACGGTGTGGATATAATAAATACATCATCGTGGGCCCATTTAACTTTATCTCGTTTAAACCGTTCACACAACTCGGAGGTCAAGGAGCGTAGGCGCTCGTCTTCCCAAGACACGTATCTACTCCCCTACCACCTAGGGTCATGCTTTATGCGCCCATCATGATGTATGTGTTTCATCCATTTTGTTTATCCATTTTTACTGACCATTTTAGGGCTTCATACAAAAATCGAGAGGGATATAAATCTCAAGTAGACAACACCACAGGAAAACAATAGTGATTGGCCGGATATCCATCATTAAAATTCTCTTAAAGCCCACTGTATTGGTTATTTGACATCCAATTTGTTGATTAGGTCATACAGGCCTAATAAAGGGAAAAAAACAAAGATCATCTTCATCCAAAACTTTAACGGCCCAAGAAGGTTTTTAATGGTCTACTTAAGTTTTATTCAATTTCCATTGGTTTTTATGGTGTAGCCCACTTGAGTTTTACATGTACCTTATTTTTGGGTTCATGCTTAGAATGATTTGAAAAAGTTTGATAGACGGTGGATCAAACACATAAATCATGGTAGGGCATAAAGAAGTTTCACAGGTTAAACGTTGATTTTGTATTTGGCAAACAATTTAAAAGAAAAAAATTACACTTTCCGCGTTCACTATGGAGGGCATTCCGCGTTCACCATTAAGCAAGACTTGTATCATGGAAAGAATTCAGTGAAAAAGCACTTAGCGCTTTACGTCCGCGTTAAGTGCAAAAATTAAGCGTTAATAAACACTATTCTTTTAATTTCAGCTAATATTGTTGTACTTTATTTTTTACCTGTTGGGAAATCTAATTAGAAATGATATATTATAGTAATGGAAATGTATAATACGTTAAATATCTTTAAGAATGCTTAGAATGTTTTTTACGAAATCATAATTGACATAATAACAAGATATGAAATAATTGAAATATATTCCAAAGCAAATCAAGTGGATGAGAGGCATTGAAAGGTACGTTTGATAGGCGGGTGAAAAGCGTACTGAAGCAAAACATTGGTCGAGCGTCCAAAAGCATATTGCAGTCGAGAGATCGAAGCATAGTTGAGCTATTTAAGACATAAAAGGCAACTAAAGGCAAAAATAATAATAATAATAATAATAATAAATACGACTTAATTCAACAAAACCAACAAATTTATCTTATCTTCTTGCAGTTGCTTCCAACGATTGATTGTAAGTTTTTTTTTTTTTTTTTTTTTGTCTTAATATTTTGAAAATCATTTTTGTGTCAAAGATACAAAGTAATATCTCCGTAAGAAAATTCTCACATTCTTATAATCTCCTAATCTTAATAAAATTTTACAAGTGATTCAGTAAGCAATCTACACATTCTTATTATCTCTTAATCTTAATAAACGTTTACAAGTGATTGAGTAAGCAACTCAGCTTAGAATCAAAGTTGATCAATTTGGATGAACTGCACCGCATAATTAAACACAAACCGGGCAACCAACAAATATATGCCATTTGTACAATTTTGTTGTGCCTTGTGATGCAAGACGCCTACTGCATCCTACTTCGCCCCGACAGTAATCCATTTGGGAAGGTCTCTGTAGGGTCCACCGTGATGTAAGTGTTTTATCCATACCGTTCATCAATTTTCTCATATCATTTTTAAATATGATCTTAGATACGAAGCAGGTCCACAACTTCATTAGACCACACCAAAGGAAGCTGCATTGATAATGACACCCACCGTTGAAACCTTTCTAAGGGCCACCGTGGTATTTGTTTTACCATCCAACCTATTCGTAAGATAATGAAGACATGGACAAAGGTAAAACACAAATATCGGATCCGACATTTCTCCAGCTCCCAAGAAGTTTTCAATGGTGAACATTCAATCCCTGCTTTGTGGTCCACACCTGGAGCCGTATATTAAAATGGTGAGAGAAAACGATGATGAACGACGTGAATAAAACAATTACATCACTGTGGGCCCTACGGAGCCCTGCCCGGACGGGTAGGACGCAATTCGCGTCCGCATCATGCAATATCGAATAACTTGCTGGAAGAAAATTCACGCCGTGATTAGGACGAAGAAGTGAACCCTGTTTGTAAGGGGACGTGTGCAACTTCCTGTGATGGTAAGTTAGGTGGAGCCCACCGATGATCGGAAATATCCACTGTTGAAACTTCCTTGGTATGTTTATATACCTTTTATACCCTTCATCAGGTTATTCCTACCGAGATGAATTGAAAACACAAAAATTAGCCGGACTCAAGACTTATGTAGACCAATAAATGCTTCAACGGTGGACGTTAAATCCTCTCTTTTTTCTCTCTTGCGGCTCACTTGAGCTTTGAATCTGACTCATTTTTTAGCCTATTTCATAACATTATCTGTAAAAACAGATGGACGGAGTGGATATTTCATAAATATCACGGTAGCCCCACCTAGCTTTCTGTCCTACGAAGTTCCTCTAAAAGGCTTTTGCATGGAATCGTGGCAATCTAATTGGACCGTGTGATTGTGTAATGCATTCAATAACGCATCTACTAACTGAGATGGACCAATCACTATACAGAGGATCCGGATATCGACCACCAAACATCCAAATCTAAATTTTTTTCCAAGGATTCAGCGTACATTCCAATTTCCACATGCGTGACTACAAAGGACCCATAAGCATACATCTCCTGAGGATCCGAACAATTCATCTAGTAGGAACATCTGTTTGATGGACTTCATCACTTCAACTCAAAAATAACCGGGACTAAAGTTACTTACGGCGCGGTGATTTCAAATTTCAAATCTACCGTCAAAATTATTGTTATCAGTTTCGCATTTTTTTTGGTTTAAATCACCTGTTAATTTTTTATACCAACGGCTATCTAAGTTACTCCTAATAAGATGGACCGTTTGGATCAGAAGAATATGCATCCAGGTAGAACCCATCACTGGAGACATTCTAACCAGCGTGTACCGCGATTCACGCAAGACCGACTTTGGGTGGTGGAAGATTACAACCTTCGAGGTTTGCTGGCCCAACACGCACCCTCAAGCACCTTTTTTTCACGCAGAACATGTGGAATCTTGACACGTGGGACGACTATCTGAACTGTGCATAAGGTTAACTCCAACTTGAAGATGGTCTGACGATGAATCCATCCTTGAAGATGCTTCATTTTTGGGGTAATGATCTAAATGATCTGTAAAAACTATGGACAGTGTCGATACAGAATACGTAAATCAAAGTGGGACCCACGGTAAGTGACGTCGTATTTGGTAAGGCCGGGGTCTGTCTCACCTAATCCGCTCCCGGGTGATGGTTGGGATTGGTTGGCTTTCTATAAAAAGTCGGAAGCAGATTGAGTACTGAGTAACTCAGTACGCTTCATCGTACTGACTAAATTCTTTTGGGACTATTTTGAATGTATTCATCTTATCCACTCCGTCCATCCGTTTTTTCAGATCATTTTAGGGGCTTATCTCAAAATTGAAGCATATCTAAAACTTAGGTGGATCCCACCAAAGAAAACAGTGGAGATAATGATGTCTACCGTCGAAACTTTCCTAGGGCCCACAGTTATGTTTATTTGTTATCCAACCTTTTCATAAGGTCACACGGACACGGATGAAAGGAAAATAAAAATATCTTCTTGATCCAAACCCTTTGTAGCCCCGTTTAGATTTCAATGGTAAGTGTTCAATTCACACTCTCTCTCCTTTGGTGTGGTTCATTTGATATTGATATATGCTTCGATTTTTCTTAATATCCTTAAATCCTCTAATAAAACGGATGGACGGTTTGGATAAGAAATATAATTTATGGTGGTCTCCCACATAGTTTACTCAGTACGATATGGCGTACTCAGTACGCAATCCGATTCCTAAAAATCACATCACATATATCTTTTTGCAAGAAAAAGGCTGATGAATAATGAGCCTACCCAGATTTCGGACACGTGGCATATGATCGGTAAGGTGGGGCAAGCACAAAATCACATCATTCAACTGTTCTCGCCCCGCATAATAGGTCCACCAGTTGGATGGCTAGTATTGTCCAACCAAGATGGTTTTCACCAATAAGGCCCATC